>BROG01002347.1:0-10019 GCA_030159075.1 Atrina japonica | reverse complement strand
ACAAACCATTCTGAGAATGATTCAAGCATGTGTTTTTATGAAACCAACTTTCATCAAAATGTGATGATAGGGACATCCTGAAAAATAGAAAAATCAAGGTAAATCTGAACTATATTACTACATGTAATCGGTATGGTGGCTGATTTGTGCCATTTCTACTTTTTTCCCTGAAAACTTGCTAAAGTGACCTTTCGACTTTTTGCCTCACCAAGCAAAACGTCTCTAATTAGCCAGTAATTTTGGCGAAAAGTCGAGATGGCACAAATCAGCCACCATAAATAGGTGGCATTTTCAACTTTCTCTGAATGTTCTACAAAGGGAAGTATAGTTATGCACTCAAAGTAAAACACTCAATATTCATAAATTTTCGGCCCCTTGGCCTTTATCAAGTGATAGACGTCAATATGTATATTAGTTACATTGGGGAAGTTTATTTAAATGGAATGATAACAAAAACAAGGGTTCCACAAAGCAGTACATAATATGCCCATCATAGGTAGAATGTAGTTTGCCACAAAGGGCTATAACTTTATAAATTTAAGTCGATAGACAATAAGTGTTGGTTTCTAAGATTTAAAAGTTCGATAACCAAGATTATCTGTTGGGATGTTTAGAAAAGGTATGACTTTTCCGAGCTTTTATTGCAAAAAACCTTCCTCTGAAGTTTCAAATTAATCCGTTAAAAATGAATCAAGTTATTAGGCAAAAAAGGGACGTGTGTCCGCCCGCCTGAAAACATAATACCCCCATCTTTCGACAGGGTATAACACTACATCAACATTTGGATGAAAGATAAGGTATGAATTTACCATACCCACATCATGAAAGTAGATAGGGACATTTGTTATCAGTGGTTATCCCAAAATACATCCCATCTAGTCAGCGCGAGTTTGAGCCCGTCTAGAACCCAAGATGTTTTTTATGTTTTGTTATGTTTTGTTTTGTTTTTGTTGTTTTTTTGTTGTTTTTTTTGGGGGGGGGGTATTTTATTTGCAGAATGGCTGTTGAACTCTTCTCGGGTTTATTTTGTAATTGAACTCTCTTCTTCACTACTAAACTACGATTCAAATGAAGAAAAATCAACTTGATAATTTGCTTACATAAAACATGTTTAACCTTTTTATCCCCCCCCCCGTTAAACCTAGCAATTCTCAGTAAAAAACGAAACCTGGTTTTTTTTTCATGTTAATACGAGTTTGGAAAAAAAAAATGGTTTATTAAACTTGAGAAAAACTATTTTTAACTGATTAATGTAATTTGAATTATCCACAGAAAGACTAGTTTCAACTAAGACGAATCAGGTTTATCCTAGCTAAAATCGCATCAACACCTATTAATGTAATATTGGCGCAAGTAGACATATGCTTCTGAATTTCAAAAGTTAGTTTCAAAGTCACATACCGGGGACGTTGCTCTTTTTTTCTGAAAGTTATCGTAATGTTGTTAAATTTTCATTAGAAAACCACTCCTAACAGACGAAAATTAAGAAAAAAAAAAAATTCGATGAATTAATGGAAGTAATAGGGGGATTCCGTAGGAATTCTTAAATTTATCCTGGTGAGAGATCGAGTGATATATAGGATGTACGCGATTCACCAAGAGAGTACTGTTCCGACACAGTCTCAGAACATGTTACAATCGAATGTACCAGTGCAGGAAATAGTTATTTCAAATATGTCGATAACATTTACAAAAATCACGCAAGTTTAGGACTAAATTGCTTGCCCAGGACAGTGTTCCGGGGCATTTGATTGGAGTTCCACTTGTCTGGATTGTCCTGGACAGTGAAATAAACACACCCAGTAGAGCGTCACCACGTGGCCGGCAACACTTCACGGTTTATAAATAGATCAATGCGTTTGGTATTTACTAATTAGTTGGAATAGGGCTTTGAAAATACGACAAAAGTGTTTTATGAATACGCATTAAGAGAGAACAGAAAAGTTTATTTATGACATCACTCCCCAAAATGTGGCTTTAAAACAAGGTTTAATTCACATTAGTCAAATCGAATATTATTTCAATAATAATGCATATAAATGGAGAGAGAGAGAGAGGAGAGAGAGAGACTTATGACAGCGATCATTTCATATTATTGCCATACTAGTCAACTTTTTCTTTATCATCGTGACTGTTCCAGCAACAATGCAATAAACCCCCTAGTATTCATAGGCGTCGGAAGCAAATTGAAAGTGTGACGCCTATGATATTTAACAGTGTGCCAAAACAATAATTTTTTTAACCGATTTACTAATTTTTAGATGCCCCAAAGATTCATAAGTTTTCTTGTATATCTATCTATCTACCCTTCTATCTCTCTATCTCTCTATCTATCTATCTATCTATCTATCTATCTATCTATCTCTATCTATCTATCTATATATTAATTCCTACCTACCTTACATCCGATTTACTAATTTTTAGATGCTCCGAGAAGTCATAAGTTATTGTATGTCAAATATCAATCGATCTATCTATCTTTCTATCTATCTATTTATCTACTTTGATATTAATTAATCGAGACCTATCTAGTACCTGCGAATGTTTATTATTCTAGGCCTACGTATGATATTACAATCTGTGCCGCATAAAATATTTTTTTTATACAAATTTGGTTACCTTAGTAAAAATATATTAAGTAAAAACAATTAAATAAATATATAAAACATTGAATATATAATTGAATAAATAAATCCGTGATTATCAAAATCGGTACGTCCACAGGCAAGGACTGAAGTTACGGAATCATAATTTTTCAACACCGAAATAGATGACATTGGTCTACCAATCTTTCTTTTTAAGTATATTTTAAAAATAAAAAATGCACGCATAAATTGTCATACATATATAAATGTATTTACTAAAATCATAATAAGAATCTCCAATTTCATATTAATTCTCAGAATAATATGAAATCACGAGCAACTGAGTTGTTACCATACGATCGCCATATAGAAACAATAGAATGACGTAAGTGTACGACGGTCATCTCCATGGGCAACGACGAAACCTATATAAAGAGGAGAGTAACTGGCATACAGCTCATTTCCACCCGACAGCGTCTGCGGTGCACATCGTAACGTCGTGAGAGAAATTGGCAAAACGCCAGCCATCATGTGTACGCCATTGCCATTGTCAGTGATATTGGACGAAGGTAAGGACAACTTTTAAAATATTAGAAATTTAATCGTGTCTGATTAATTAAAGAATGGATGTTCAGAATTTTAAAAATCGTTGCAGTAAAATATATTTATGATGATAATCATTTCAGTTATGTTTTTTTTCCCGCATAACGATACTTCCCTTTTGCCACGCCTTTACAAAAAATATTACATTGATAAATGAATAACTAATAAATAAATCAATAGCCAACTGGTCAGCAACCTATTCTCGGCAGCTCGTTTTATTTTGCCTGACATTTTCTGGTTTCTTGGAGAAATTATTTCGTGTTGTTCGACAGTCGGTGTCTTGCCCAGGAAACACAAACAAATCTGTGAAAAAATGCACGTTCCATGCCAGTTGGCGAAAATTAGTACTTGTCGAGACCGGTAATAAAATGAAGAGAAAAAAAATCGAAATCAGTCTACTGCAGAGACTGTTGAACGGAGAATAGTCCTTCTCAAACGAAACTAATTCAACGGCCCTTTTAAGGGCCACCCAACTTACACAAAAGAAACATTAACTGAAAGTATGCAGTTTTTTGCATGCGTTGTGTTATAATGTAGTGGTAAGTCTAGCCTATAGTAAGTGAATGTGAACATTCACCAGTTCTTTAACATGATCGATAAAATTTTATTAGATAGAAATTTAAACCAGTAAATTTTAAAAATAGTAATTTAAAAAAAAAACTAGAAAATAAGTTCAGTTAGACTTCTGAGAGCTTATTTCACATCCGAAGCATGAATAGTCAACATCGTCGGAAAAAAATTCCCTGGGTGAGTGTTTCAATTTTTATCCTCAAAAAAAAAAAAAAAAAAAAAAAAAAAAAAATGAAGATGTTCTATGATTCCATAGCCAAGATGGCTACCCTCCCTATACTTCCTGTTTCACTACCGACCCCCTCTCTCATGTTCAGTGCATGCAGTCCATATTGAGGTAATTTCCCACTTTTGTTCCATCCCTATAGTCTCTACAGAATAACCTCCCTTTTGTTCTACTCTTACAATCTATACAAAGTGATGTCTTTGCACAGTGGTCTCCCCTTTGTTCCACCTGTACAGTCTATATAGAGTAATCTCCCTTTGGTCCCACTCATACAGGCTATACAGAGTGATTTCCCCTTTGTCCCATCTATACAGTCTATACAGTGATCTTCCCATTTGTCCTACTCATACAGTTCAGATCCATACAGGCTATACAGAGTGATTTCCCCTTTGTCTCATCTATACAGTCTATACAGTGATCTTCCCATTTGTCTTACTCATAAAGTTCAGATCCATACAGGCTATACAGAGTGATTTCCCCTTTCTCTCATCTATACAGTCTGTACAGTGATCTTCCCATTTGTCCTACTCATACAGTTCAGATCCATACAGGCTATACAGAGTGATTTCCCCTTTGTCCCATCTATACAGTCTGTACAGTGATCTTCCCACTTGTCCTACTCATACAGTTCAGATCCATACAGGGTATACAGAGTGATCTCCCTTTGTAGATAATGGTATTAGCCGTGGGGTTGTTTTGATCAGATTTCGGCAAAAAGATATGAAAGCAGATTCCCCGAGAAAACCATTTTTCTTCTCTCACGGTGTTTATGAAGATTTGAAATCAAGGTTAATCTGTTTCCTGGGCGACCCAAGTTAATATAATTTATAACTTTGATATATCATAATCAAGGTAAACTGTAATAAGTTTATAGTTATTATTCTAGGTATACATGTGCTTAAGACAAATTTGACTTTTTCCGGATCAACTTTTTTCACTGATTATCCCGTGAAATAAGTTTAATTTAAAATAATTGTGAAATAAGTATAGCTATAAATGTCATAAACATAATACCAAAGTTATAATGCTCAAGACGATCGTTTCTGTCAATTAGACCATTTCAAATTTTAAATAGTTTGAAATTAGTAGTTAAATACAAGGCCAAACAATAATTCAAATGACGTTGTTATGTTTGTTTGTTTATTGTTGTTTAACATCCCACTCAAGAATCTTTCACTCATATGGAGATTTCACCAATGCCGGTGAAGGGCTTCAAATTTTGGCCTATGCTCGACACTTATGGCCATTGAGCAGTGATGGTTCTTTAACGTGCCGACACTCACTGTGACACGGGACCTCGGTTTTTACTGTCTCAGTCCGAAGGACAGGAGCGTATCCGGGTTGGTAACCATTTCACATACTTCCCTGCCCAATCCGAGGATCGAACCTGGGTGACGTTATCAGTTCGAAATGTTAATTGAGTATAAGATTATCACTATCAGCTGGTATCGAATTACCAGGTACTAGCATAAGTAAACAGGAATAAAGTAATTTTTCCCGGCTAGGTAAGTTTTCCTGGTAAATCGGTTTACCCGTGAAATAAGTTCACTATTATTGTATAATTCACATGTCTAAAGTATGTCAAAAAATGTCATTTTCCGATACCTTTTATATGTTAAATAAACCTTCTCCGGTAACTGTCATTAAGTAATACTTTCATCAATTCATGCAATATTTCACATGTTTAGAATGAAGTATTTTTATTTTTTACCAGGGGTTTGGTTTAAAGCTCTTTATAGCTTTTTCAGAGAAGAGAAAGAAATCCAATAGACTCCCTCACTATTGTGCAACGTTTGAGTCAGGCAAATTATCTAAATAAATCATTTAGCATAGAAAGCTCTGGACAAAAATGATTTGGCCTGGGTCAGTCGGTAGCGCGCTCGATTCGTGATCGTGAGGTGGTTGGTTGGTTTCCTGTTCTTCGGATGAGAGGTCCCGTTTCGCAGTAGGTGTCGCCACGTAAAAGAACCCGTGAAATGGCCGTAAGTGTTGAGCATAGGACAAATTTTGAAGCCCTTCACAAGCATTTGGTGACTTCTTGAGTTAAAGATTCTTAAGTGGGACAGTAAAAACAATAAACAAACAATCGACGGATTTGGCAATACATTTAGATTTATTATTTGACCTTGTATGATACCACATTCTCTTTCCGATATTTAAATTTATAATTATATTACATTCGAGCTCAACTGATGTTTTACCACTTTTTCTTTAGATATAAGTTTGGTATTGTCAATATATACTGTCTTAATTTTGACACGTCAGTGTAGATTTACAGCAAACGGGTTTTTATTTCTTTCTTAGATAAACTTTCATTTAAACTGGGTATTAACCTGAGATAATTACACTTTTCATGTACAGTTTAAAAATATCAGAGAGAGAGAGAGAGAGAGAGAGAGAGAGAGAGAGAGAGAGAGAGAGAGAGAGAGAGAGAGAGAGAGCAAAAACATATACTGTATGTGTATTTGAATTAGCGCACTTATATTTTATCCCTCTCAGGGTGTATAAACTTTATAGCGGAATACTGAATTAGCGCAATTTTGTCGTGTATAAAAAACGTCAAGATGAAAAAAAAATAGTGCCGTCCTTGAGCTAGGGCAAGGACTTGAGCGCGAAAGGAGCTAATGTTAGAATACCACTAAAATAACTACACGCACAGTAATTAGAGACAGACATGATACAACTGAAGTTTATAAGTTATTTATACTTTGTTTGGTGTATAATTGCATCTATCTATTAACGATTTCTCTACCTATCTATATCTCTCTGTCTATCTGTTTATTTATCTTTACATGTGTGTATATCCATGTGTCTGTCTATCTACATACGTATGTCTACCTATCTATTTATATACCTGTCTACCCTATCTTCCTCTGTTCATCTGTCTACCTGTCTGTCTATTTATCTGCCTATGTATTTGTTTGTCTGTGTCTACTTCTGTTTACTTTTTTTCCTGTCTATCTAGTTATCTATTTACCTAGATGTTTCTGTTTATCTGTCTGTCTATCTGTCTGTGTGTTCATTTATCTACTTAACTATGTCTATCTATTTTTCTACTTACCTATAAGTCTATGGCTGTTTAACTGACTATCTCTTTGTTTATCGATCTACTGGTCTATTTTATCTATATGTCTACTTCTGTCTACCTCTCTGTTTATCTATCTACCTGTTTGTCTGTCTATTTATCTATCTATGTCTATCTAACTGTCTGTGTATCTATCTACCTGTCTGTCTACATAACTACCTCTTTGTTTATCTATCTACCTGTCTGTCCATCTACCTAACTATATGCCTCTTTTTATCTGTCTATCTATTTATCTACCTAACTATATTTCTATCTGTCTGTTTATCTATCTACCTATCTGTGTATCTGTTTATTTACCTATCTGTCTATCTGTTTATTTACCTATCTGTCTATCTGTTTATTTACCTATCTGTCTATCTGTTTATGTACCTATCTGTTTATTTACCTATCTTTAACTATCGCAAGTTGTGTACTGAAAACTTTCTCTATTGTCCTCATATTACTAATATGTCATATAGATTAGAAAGATATCTGTATTTTGTCACATAAGTAAAATTACTTTGAGTGAAAATAAAACAAAAATCAAATTAATATATCAATGAATAAATAAATATATATATATAAATAAATAAATAAAAAAAATCAATAAATTAATTAATTAAAAAATAAATAAATAAATAAATGAAAAGATAAACCCGTGACAGATCTAACCAAAATGGGTAAGTGCAAAGCCGGAAACGGAAACTTAAATTTGTCATTTCTCGAAAGAGAAAAAAACGGAAATTAATTCGATTTATAATCCCCCCTCCAAAATTTACCTAATTATGCTAATTTAAAATAAATGCATATATATCATTTTGCACATCTGCAATATGAAATATGAATCAGCACGTATCTCAATCTTCATTTTAATTTTCAAAATATAAAGTCACGAGGAATTAAATTCCTAGAACTACCATCGCCATATTGAGACAACAGAATGACGTTAATGTACTATGGTCATCTCCAAGGGCAACGGCGAAACCTATATAAAGAGGAGAGTGGCCGACATACAGCTCATTTTCACTCGACAACGTCTACGGTGCACATCGTAACGCCGTTAGAAAAATTGGCCGAACGCCAGCTGTGTGGTGAACGCCATTTCTATTGACCGTACTTGAGTGGTATTGGCAAAAAGGTAAATATATCATTTGAAAGATAAAAAAAATAATCGATATTTTTTTTTATTTTACAGACAAATTAAGCCTAGATAATTTTAGAGTCAATTTTCAGAATTTGAAATATTGTTGGAGTAAAATAAATGTGTCAATGTCGAATGTGATGTTTAGGTGTGAGGAACTGTCTTTGCCCCCCCCCCCACCCTCCCCTAAAAAAATACTTATGACTGGAATGATTTACAAAACAAATGAATAAATAAATTAAAAAATAAATAAAATACATTTTGACTGTTAATGTTATCAGAGAAGTTATGTTGGCACACTTACTTGAGCAAATGTTTATCTCTGTTCTGTCCACATATACACAAGTTCCATTGTTATATTTCAGTTGTAAAATTAAAGTCCAAGCAGATGGTGACAGATAACATTGCCTCGTGTTTGGTTGACGACTCAGAATTACCGATTATACGTCGGTATTTAATATACACCACAAATCGAATTCATCTTTCGGTAAAATAATCCATAACAAAATGAAAACACACTATGCTATACGGTTTCCTCTTTTCGACTTAATAATTATGACGTCCTTGCGAAAGTGATGACGTTAGAGCTTTAGTATCAAAACCCACGCGAGAAAACCCGTAAAATATGTTAATGTTTTCTATACAATTTTGAAATAAATTAACCTTATAAAATATAATTATTCTTCCGTTGAATTTCACGTCAGTACATAATAAGGGTTTAAAATGATATGATGTTGTTGCTAAATGCTTTAAGTTCTTTTGTTTTTGTATTCCTGATAGTTTCTAATGCAATAAAATATTTTTAACCAACACATGACCGTCGATAGTCATCATAATTCTGCTAGGGACCATCCAGTAATTCAAGTAGCAACACGTGTAATTACCATATATCACGCCCTATCATGTACAACAACCTCGGCCCATTTATGATTTTATGGGCTGTATGCCCTGAAATTTTAGTACCAGTCCACAGTGTGAAGCTTGCCAGCAGTTCTCAGCCCGCAGGTTTATGGATTTGCCAGTCCGCGTTCTACGGGCTTATTTATTTTGTTATATTAGTTGAAAATATACACTTTAGAGTCTGGGCATATCGTAATTTATTTATACATTTTATGTATACATAAAAAACTAATCATTGATGTCAGTTTTTTTTTTTTTTTTTTTTTTTGGGGGGGGGGGGGTGGTACCTTATTCGGTTCTACTTTCCATATCTTTCTACGGGTCTAAGTCCGCCCACACTTTACTAGTTTATTTCCCACTATGACCTATATATGATAGATTAGCCCAGTCTTGGTTTAAGGTAAAGTCCACATTCCCAAGACCCATAGAACACGAAAGGAAATACTAGTAGTCCCATAGTTTGATACCACTCTTTCTGGTTTTTGTGATTTACGCTGATTCTAACGGTCCGCCCAGACTGAACAAGAATGGCTCTCTCACCATGAGAGGTTATCTTAATATGTTAACGTAAATTTAAGGTATAAATCAAATCTCCTAGAGCCGTGTTACAGTAATTAAAATAGTCCAAAAGTATGGTACTCCGTTTATGACGTCTGTTCTTATCTCAAAGTCCCACCCAGACTTTACTAGAAAAGTTCTAACTATGAGCTAAGAGTTAAAGGTGTGATAACTTAAAACTTAGATTTAGTCCTAACCCCAAGAATAATTTCTCATGTCCGCTCAGACTATATACTAGAACGTATCCCACTGTGGGGTAGCTCAGAGTCTTGTCTTAAACTTATTCCGAATCCCCTAGACTCGTAGAACACTAAAAGGAAAAAATGAAGTTGAATTTTTATTTTTATCAAGAAAACATGTCAAGGCTATGCA
>BROG01002346.1:0-10051 GCA_030159075.1 Atrina japonica | reverse complement strand
TTCATATTATTGAAATTCATTTGCTTCAATTTCAAATTACGTATTTATGAAAATAAATAAAATAAAATAAAATAAATAAATAAATAAAATAATAAACAAATAAAAAATATCAAAGATACATTTTTTATTTTGTACTCTATTAAATTATTTCCGCAGTGTTTTCTGAAATTAATTTCAATAAACATGTATAAGGATCAATATATATTTCTTCGTTCTAAATCAAATCATTTATACATTTATATCTCTATTTAATTCATGTATCTTTATATAAAATTTATAAAGCCTAACAGTATTTAATAACGCTGATTCAGTCTTTGATGTATTTTATACATTTCCCATGGATATCAATTATCAAATTAAAGTATAAGTTAGACACGATAAAAGATATTTGTTTGCCCTTGTATCGATTATATTTACATCCCATCACCGGTGCGTCCAATGCCTGAGAGTAATAAAACAATTTAATCCCCTAAGCCTTATATCCTGTTGTTAATTCAGTCCAGTTGGTACGTGTATGTATGTATCTACTCTGTATGTCTTTGTCCAAGCTCTTGTAGGCGTCTGACCATTATGTCGCATCGAGCTTAGTTACAACCTTTAGACACTAGTAGTGATATGGCAATCTGAAAATGCCCGACGATCAATATTTTGAAATTAATTTTATGTTAAGTGTAATTCACACAAAAACAATTAACTTTACACTGTAAAATGTGCACATAGAACATCTTATTTGTAAATAAACCGTTTAAGTATTTCTCCTGAAATAACATATTGTAGTAAAGTATTTGCTAGATCTATATGAATAAATGATAATTCATCTTGTTTTATGTTTTATATTTACTCTTATCCTGCACATCTGATTACCTTAACATGCCGGGTTTTACAGCAAACTGAGGGTGCAAGACGTTTCGGGGATGAATTTCATTATACACGCGTATATTAGAGTGCTTCTCACTCCGGGTACAAAGAAAAAATATATAGGTAAATACTTTTGTGCAAATGTAAATGCATTTATTTAAGAGACAGAATAAAACGTAACTAGATATATTTTGTGTAAATACCCCTTTCCTTCAACGCCAAGTTGCGCAGAAGGTACACCAGTTATTTTTAACAAGTACGCTGTTCGCTTTTTATTGTCTACAAATACATCCTGACTCATTTCCGCTTCATCGATCATACCACAATTTTGTATTGGGGTAGTGTTTTACCAATGTTCCTTTCGCATCCTAGATATATTTTTGTCCTACATAACATGTTCAAAATTGCGTCACAGAACCTTTCTTTGCTCATACGTGTTTATTTAGGTGTTAGATCCAGAAATTTCTGATAGAGATTCGGAGAGAGAGATTTGGAGAGAGAGAGAGAGAGAGAGAGAGAGAGAGAGAGAGAGAGAGAGAGAGAGAGAGAGAGAGAGAGAGAGAGAGAGAACAACGTAACCTTGCGTAAAATTGACTAAAATTCATTATCAAAAGCGTCCTTCTGTGATGTGAATATAAAAGCCATAAACAGAAAATACTCACATGTGCTTGAATTACTTATACATCCGATCCTTGGGTCACATAATTCCTCCGCAGAACAGCTGCACTTTTTACGACAACCAACACCATAAGTGCTATTATCACACATATCTGAACAGTTTTTGCCAAAATATCCTGCCTGACAATCTGTCAAAATTCCAATGTTCACTTACAATATAAAAAATCTCAGATACCAAAGTATAAATCAATAGAATGTCCAGGACATAGATACAAATCAGGTACAAATGGACAAACAGGGACCTCTGGAAACCAAGAGGTTGGATCCGGTGTCATGGAGGAGTAAGCATCCCCTGTCGACCGGTTACACCCGCCGTGAGTCCACAATCAAGTCCAATGAAACACGTGAGGAGTAACGTGTTTTCATGGTCCTTTTAAGTCCCCCTTTCCAATACTATACAATCATAGTACTGTCAATATAAGTTATTTTGTCTTATTAGATAATAAGAATATATATTTAACTTAATATAACAATTTCTGGTTTTATTATCAAAAGTTATTGTTAATAATATTTTTTTCAAGATGTGTAATGAGTAAACAAATTAATAAATAAAGTACTAAATAAGGCTATAGATTTTATTTCTGTCTATCTATCTATCTATCTATCTATGATTACTATTTGACCAAAACCAATAACAATTTAAATGACAGAATATACAACCTACCGATACATGAATCATTATCCGCTCCCATTTGACCAGATGGACACGATAAAAGCAATCTGAAAAATAACAGAATATTCTTCACTGGTTAAATTTCTCCAATGTTGTGTAAATAACATTTTGAGAGAGAGAGAGAGAGAGAGAGAGAGAGAGAGAGAGAGAGAGAGAGAGAGAGAGAGAGAGAGAGAGAGAGAGAGAGAGAGAGAGAGAGAGAGAGAGAGAGAGAGAGAGAGCATACATAACCTTAATTCTATAACTCCAATCAGAAGTACATAGATATGCGATGCCATGGTGGAGGTAAATTTTCGCGTATCAATAAAACAATAGTCTGGAATTAAACATATTTATATCAGTATGATACAGGAAATACTTTGATCAACAGCTTAATATGTGTCGTCAATAGTACATATTTATTTGCAACCAGGAAACCATGACGTTTGGTTATATTTACGATCATGTCAATTAGATACAAATACAATATGTTTTTTTTTTCTCGATAGATATAAGGTCTTGCGTCATAGAACAGGTAGAATTGAATTATACTTTGTGAATTAATTTTAACTTTATATCCCAGATATTTTCCCATCTAGACATACATATCTTCAGATAACTGTACATTCAGGGTGTCCTGTACAAAACTTGCATTCTTACGACACTGATTATCAAAAGTATTCTCCTTTGATGATTCAACCATCTCTACATAACACCCTCATCACCTGTTCGTGTGTATCATCTCCCTTCAAATATAATCCTACCGGGCATGTCATCATCGGCGACGTTTCTATTGTTGAAAATGAAAACCTAAAAAATCTTATTCTAAGAGTTCAAACATTTCGCGAAGCCCGTTCATTTAACTGGTGACAGAATTTCAGCTTAGTTATGAATTTAGTCAAAGATTATGCCAGATGATAGGCCAAACATGAAGGCATGGAACCAGACACTTTGTTTGAATGGCTAAAAGTTATACGGTGGTTAATAAAATCTCGTATTCGGAAACTTAAAGGAAGTATGAAAACACATTATCCCTCTGCATTTAGTGATCCAGAAGTCGTAACCGAGCTGGATAGACTACATGACCAATATGTAGTGGTCCCAGCAGACAAAGCCTCAAATAATATAGTTTTTATTTGCAAGGCACATTCCTATAATTTAATATTAGAAAAGCTAGGGTTCAATATGAATTCTGGTAATCCTACATACACACGTAGTCCACTTTCACAGGACGAGATCCTTCAACGTCACGTATCCGTATTACATTATTTTGATGATCCTACAACCGATACTGATTTTTAGCTACCATATTAATATTGGATACCTAAACTTCACAAAAAGAGATACATAGCAGGATCCAGCAAAAGTTCCATCAAACCTTATCTTTACTCCTAACCAAGATACTTTCGACCGTTAAGAAGAAACTTCAGCAATACTATACAGTGGCTTATTCCATAAGCGGTGTAAATCAGATGTGTTTACTAAAAACTTCTAAACAACTTTCAGAAACTTTAGAGACACACAATTGGTCTCTGATAGACAGTCTCAAAACATACGACTTCTCTACTATTTACACAACAATTCCACATAAAAAAAATAAAAGAAAGACTTTTTAACATGATAGACAACTATTTTTTCTCTAAAATTGGTTAACCGAAATTTAAATGTCTAGTGATTGGTTATCATGATACTTATTTCGTCAAACACCACTCTGATTCTACACATAAATGTACTGAAGTTGATATAAAAAGATGCTGGAACTTCTAATAGATATTAATGATAAATACAATAATATTTGTAATGTTCAGAGACGTGGTCTTTCAACACACTGCCGGCAATCCTGCGGGAACAAACTGTGCCCCTTTATTGGCTGACCTGTTCCTTTATTCACACGAGCAGAATCTATTCCGAAACTACTGAATCAAAAAAGAAAAAAAAAAAAAAAAAAAAAAAAAAAGTTAGAAAGTTCGCAGTGTCATTTACTTTGACATTTAGATATATCGTCGATATTTTGTGAATTAATAATGATAATTTTCATACATAATATGTCAATGCGATATATCCCAGCGAACCTGAGTTAAAAGATACAACAGAATCAAGCAAACACGATTCATACTTAGACATTTTACTTACTATAGACACAAACGGGAAATTGGCAACTAAGCTATACGACGATTCCGGCTTTCTCATTGTAAACTTTCTACATTTAAGTAGAATATCCCACAATCACCCGCATATGGACTTTATATTTCAAAAATGATCCGATATGGCAGGGCGTGCACAACATATGAAGATTTCATATACAGAGGTAAACTACTCACTGCCAAATTATTGACACAGGGATATCGAAAACCGCGTTTAATGTCAACGTTCCGCAAATTTAATGTTGGGTTACCAGTTCGATGGCGATTGTTGAAACGTCTGTACCAATTATGACCAGGATTCGTTCCTCACGTATTTCATTTTAACTTGACTGGACTCACGGCAGGTGAGCTACCATACGGTAGCCTATTTGTTAATTGTGTTTCATTCTAGATTGGTTTTAATTCATATAAATATCTTAATTAGTATTTAGCCATCTGACTGAAATATGGTGACATCTCAACTGAATTTCGTCCCTGCTTTGAGATAGCTAATTCGCAGGACCAACTCGGTATCATATGTGTCATCTCCGACATGCAAATATGATATCAATGTATTTTAGGAATGTCTAAACACAATTACAAGTCGTGTTTGAAGAGGTTACAGTGTTAGTCAAACTTGGGGAAATCATGTCAGATATTTAAGACACGATTTTGGTCTAAAATACGCTCCAAACTAAGAAAACATGATACCGTAGCTATGTTTCTTATATTTAAAAAATCCTTAAAATATTCCTACTTTTGAGGTTGGAACAAAATGGCCCTTTTTGCCATCTTCGTTTCCAATGTTTAAGAGGCTAACAATGCAAGCGAGGCAAGTGCCCGTAGTCACCAATTAACTAATATACAAGCCAAACTTTTATTTCAAGATTTTGACTACTAGTAGAGATCTGGTCATTTGTAAAAATTCTTGATTTGAGGAAATAGGACACATATTTTTGATTTTCATATTTCAAATATAAAGTTTTATACTTAGATTTTCAAATAATAAAAAATATACATTGAATACGGTACAAAAAATCTAGCAAAAATACGTAGTCAAATTGTAAAAAAAATTAGATATAAATCAATAGAATGTCCAGGACATAGATACAAATCAGGTAAAAATGGACAAACACGGACCTCTGGAAACCAAGAGGTGGGATCAGGTGCCATGGAGAAGTAAGCATCCCCTGTCGACCGGTCACACCCGCTGTGAGTCCACGATCAAGTCCAATGAAACAGGTGGGGAGTGTATCCTCGTCACAATTGGTACAGATGTCTTAACAACCGCCAACGAAAAGGCAACTCAACATTTCACTTAGTGAAACAGAGTAATTGCAAACAAGACTATTATACCGACCGTAAAATTTGCGGAATGTTGACATTAAATGCAGTTTTTGATATCCCTGTATCAATAATTTGTCAGTGAGTAGTTTACCTCTGTATATGAAATCTTCATATGTTTTACACGCCCTGGCATATCGGATCATTTGTGAAATATAAACTCCATATGCGGGTGACTGAAGAATATTACTATTTAAATATGGAAAATTTACATTGGGAAAGCCAAGATCGTCGCGTTTGTCGTAAAGCTTAGTTGCTAATTTCCTGTCTGTGTTTATATTCAGTAAAATGTCTAAGTATGAAGCGTGTGTGCTTGATTCTGTTGTATCTTTAATTTCTAGTTCGCTGGGATATATCTCATTGACATATGTATAAAAATTGTCATAAGTAATTGACAAAACAGATATTATCTAAATGTCAAATTAAAGAACACCGCTAACTTTTTCTTCTTTTGATTCAGCAGTTTCTGAATGAAGTCTGCTTCGTATAAATAAAGGAACAGGTCGGCCAATAAAGGAGCACAATTGGTTCCCATAGGAATGTTTGTTGAAAGATCACGTCTCCGAACAGTACAAATTTATTGTCCATTAGAAACTCCAGCATGTTTTTTATATCAACTTCAGTGTATTTATGTGTAGAATCAGAGTGGTGTTTGACGAAATAAGTATCCTGATAGCCAATCACTAGATATTTAAATTTTCACCTTTAGGGAAAAAACAGTTGTCGATGATGCTGAAAAGTCTTTTTAAATTTTTTTATGTGGAATAGTTGTGTAAAGAGTAGAGAAGTCATATGTTTTAATGCTGTGAATTCGAGAAAAATTGTGTGCCTTCAAATTTTCTAAAAGCTGTTAAGAATTTCCAAGTATCCACATCTGATTTACACCGCTTCTGGAATACGCAACTGTACAGTATTGTTGAAGTTTCTCCTTCACGGCTCTGAAGTTTTTCTCAAAATGAGCAATGCCTTTCATATTTTACAATTGTCTGCCATCAATATACAAACATGTTTAGCTAAAAAATAATCTTCACTGATGTTTTGCCTTGAAATCATGAAATGTCAGTCGAGCCTGAGTACTGAGTAAATTTGATGACTATATAAATCATAAATTTATAAATTTATAAAAATTGGCCCATAGCATCCCAACAATCACGACTTATTTTAAGTCCTAGCATTATCCCACCTTTATCATTGCCCAAACAACATTGTAAATATCATGTCGTTATGCTGTGTTCAATGTCCAAGGTCTTTCCAGACAGTTGCGATACACCATGATATGACATTTACGACAGTGTTGAAAGAGTGCTGTTTCGGTCTAAAAATACCGACCTTATTATGTAATATAACAAGAGAAACAATGTTGCACCTTTTCTGTGAATGTGTTCACATAAAATCTTTCTGGAACTCGATTTTATTCTGAATTTTCTTTAAGCGAGATGTAACGTCCTTCTTCAAATTATAGCAACGTTAATTTGATTTGGAAATCTAGAGGCCTATCATAAAAATGAAGTAAATTTTATCCTTCTGCTCTGCTGGAATTTCTATACATTTGTAAATAAAGGGAGACAATACAAATAGTTTAAAAGGAAAAATAATTGATGATTGGTTCATGAGAAGTTTTTTAAAAAGTGCCAAAGTATTACCCCTATTGGCCCCAAAGGGGTACTAGCCATTCTTGTTAGCAATTAATTTCCTCTGTCTCATTTGTTTGAAATCTGGTTAGTGAGAAGTTGTTGATTCAAGTAAAAAGGAAGACGTACCAATGGATAACGGACACTCAAAGTCCATTAGAACATGACAAATCAGATACACAATTTGACTCATCAGAAAGAACAATGGGGAATTCCAAACACGATAGGGCCAGGTGTCCGAAAGGGGTCAGCATCCTCCTTTGCCAGTATGCCACACCCATAGCAATCTGGGTTGCGGGAATTGTTTATGTAGATATATTATCTAATATACATTCAGTCGTTGATCTAGAACATTGTAAAGGGGTGAGACTGGTGACATATAATAATTCTTTAAAAACATGTCTGCACAATTGTTATAAAATGCATAACTCAACCGAGGCAGTCCGAAGGTTTAAAGTCGGAAGTTTAGTAGAATACCAGCAGGGCATGGCGGGATAATATTTTGGAAATTTGTTATTAATTTTCCGACTAGATATAAAGGTTTTACACTTATTTTATCAACTGTAGAGGACTCCCGCATAAATCCCTTCCTAGGCACTGCGTATAATTTGAAGTGCTGGATTAATTGTGATGAAATATCGTATAACGGTACACAGGCAAATGTGCCACGCATGATTCTTGTATGTATTTCGCATGAATTCCATGCATATCAATACATGCGTATTTAAGACGAAACGAGCAGCGCATGAATTCCATGAGCATGACACGCATTAAATTTGTGCGAAATTTGCATGAAATTCATATGTACCAAGATACGCATGCATTTCGTGCGTATTGAGTTACACCTGAATTCTATGCATATGAAATATAAGTACAAGACTTATGTGTATAAAATTTAGGCATTTCCAAAAATTGTTGTTATCTTCCTTTGATCTCCGACAATGTTGTTAGTATTGAACCAACTTCCAGGGTGTGATTTTTACATAAGTTGTCTCTATGTGACATTCGGATGGTATTTCTCGTTCATGACGTCATAATTACCTGGCACGAATATGTTTTAAAAGATTTCTCAAATGCTGCAACCATATATGTGAAAACAAGGGTATAACACCTATGGGAAAGACCTAATACTTTTCTGATATTAAAGGCTAAAATTTATGAAATATCTCATGAAATGAAATGAATATCAAAACTACGATACATACTAAAACATAAATAACCCAAATAATGATAGGTGTCAGAGTACTACTGTGTGTCCCGGCAAACCCAGAAAGTGTTTTTTTTTAAAGTTTACATTAAAGAAACCTTTCAATTATCTAAAGAATTGCTGTTTTATTCAAAGAAGGTCATAGTCATAACCAATTCTGCATTCAAATATGAAGCAGACCTTTCAATACTCCAGATACTAGTTAAACCCTTTATGCTTTTCTGACTCGATTAGTGGTAATGGCAGCGGCCATTGTTGTTGTTGATTTTCATTGGAACTGTCTATTATTTTTATCGGGGTGTATACATCTCATCAGAATATCGGTCTTAATAGCTGAATTATTTATTTTCTACCCATTTTTTTTTTTATTTTAGAACTTATATGAACTAAGGCATAGGCTTGAAGCGAGCGCAGCTTTGTCATTGTAACATCGTGATGTACATGTAACATTAAATGCTCCCTTCGCTCGCTTAAAATCAAGCTGAAATTGTTGCCAAATTATATAAATAAGTCGTATTTGGCGTTGTTACATTGAACAGTAAGATGTTGGTAAGTCGTCATAGTATATCTAGACTGTTACTTATCCGGGTATTACGGGATCGGGCTGTCTTATCTGAGCTGTTACTAATATCCAGCTGTTACGGGATCGGACTGTCTACAAACCCATTGCACTCTACAGTCATTATTCTAGAACCTGTATGCTGGAGCCTCGTTTGGGATGTGCTAATTGAAACTTTTCGAAGTCCATAGTACACACTGGAGTACTGCGACTTTTAGAGGGCGCTGTAATTATTGGACTTGACTTAAGTTGCGACATTTCTACAATAAAGAGATCGCTGCGCTCGCATTTCAGCGATATATAAAGCCTAACATATGTCTCTGGATCTATAGGCTACTTTTCTATGTGACTTAACATGTGAAACAGTGAGTGCGCATGCGCTAAAGTCCACACCACCGGAAAAGAGCAGCATTAACTTTCTTTAATTTTGGACCTTTGGAGCCACTACCTGTTGATATAAACAGCATATTATATTCTTAAACTGTGTGAATTCAATGGAAATCCAGTGTATTTCAGTCCATACATACGATATGTGCTGTTAATTTAACTTTTTCAGTGGGGCCCACCAGGTCGGCGAATCCAAGATGGCGTCGTCCATTGTAAAAAACGTGGTCTTCCTACTTTGCTTATATAATGTTATAACTGTTCATACGCCAACAGTATTAATTACATTTCCTTTACTGAGGTACCAACAAACAATACCATCTGAAATATGTATCAGTGTGAACTTCACAGCCACTAGTTTTCCATCTACACTAGCCTCACGTTTGCAACTGGGGTTTAGTGACAGAAAACCATTTGTTTTCCGAGTAATGATGCTCACATTAATATTGTCAGGTGACATACAAGTAAACCCTGGCCCAAACTCTATATATCCTTGTGGAATGTGTCATCTATCGGTTAAATTCGAACATTTTAGGGCAGTCTGTTGCGACGAATGTAGTATATGGTATCACTCGCATTGTATTGAAGATAGTGTAAATAAAGTTGACATTGAAC
>BROG01002345.1:0-10052 GCA_030159075.1 Atrina japonica | reverse complement strand
TTTTATTTGGTTACCATCAAACAAGTTACACTCATTGAACTTTGAAAATTTCCAATAATTCACAGTTTGCGTTTAAGGGGTGGCGCATATGTTTTACAGACAGCTGATCTAAAAATTGTGTGAATGTTAGTCGTTAATATTTAAGACATACCAGTAAATTCGGAGATTTCCGGGAAATTTTATGTTAGCGATGTGGCAATGTCGAATGCCTATTTCAGCATATTATTAGCATACTTCATTCACTCGCAAAAGTTGCGCGTAATTCTTGCGAATAAAACCGAATATAAAGTAGCCAGTTAATATACAAAGGAATATCGGAGCATGTACATTGGGTCATTGCTGTTACGAGCATCTTAATGACTACCTATTGGTGGTCAGTTTAGCGAGTTGGACATCGAAATGATGGTTTGGACATGATAAATTTTAATTAAGAAATTTTCAAGAGACTGAGAATTTATTGCCTTAAGTCTCCTACATGGGGTGGTCGTCAGGAGACTGAGTATTTATTGCCTTAAATGTGCCTACATAGGGTAGTCTTCAGGAGACTGAGTTCTTGTAGCCCTGGGACACCTACATGAGGTGGTCTTCAGGAGACTGGTTTTTTGTAGCCTTAAGTCGCCTACATGAGGTGGTCTTCAGGAGACTGGTTTCTTGTAGCCTTAAGTCGCCTACATGGGGTGGTCTTCAGGAGGCTGAGTACTTATATCTTTAAGTCGCCTACATGGGGTAGTCTTCAGGAGACTATACCATGATAGTTTAAAACATTTAAGTACAAGTATAGCGAATATATACAAAAGATCGATAGAAAGTCCAGGAAACAATATAATATATGAGAAATACTGGACAAACATAGGTCAGAGGAAGAAACAGGGATAAGATCAGGTGCAATTAACATCCCCTTACAGCTTGTCACACACATAGTGAGTCCACAGACAAACCGAAATTCAAATAGGCCAAAATCATCGGTCTGTAAACCATGAAATCTCTCATCTCTAGTCAGTGCGAGTTCGAGTTCCCATGAAACCTATGCTGATTTTGTGTGAAAGTTTGCTTGTTTACTTTTGGAAGTTCTGTGGTCTCTCTAATGTAAACAGGTCTCTCCAAAGCGTTAAAGACTGAGCGCCACCATATAACGGGAAAATTGTTGAGTTTGGTGTTAAATAACATTCAGAAAGAAAGGACTTATTCAAGCCTGCAAGGGTATTCTTTAAGTATCTTTAGCTAACCTCTGTATATGAAATGACCCTTGATTGATCAAGCGCTAGCACATTGGGGCATGTTGGAGAAATAAGCGCCATATGTAGGTGATAAAGTTGTATTACAACTGAAATATGCAAATAATGAGACAGGAAAAAGAGAATGTATGTGGTTATTGAATTATTTAATCGACATTAAAATGTATTTTGTAGTTCGTCAATACTGATTTAGTTCCCACTGACTAGACGAAGTGTCCAATTATTCGTTGCCAAAATTGAATAATAATAATAATAATAATAATAATAATAATAATAATAATAATAATGATAATAATAATAATGATAATAATAATGTTATTATTATTACTGTTGTTGTTTCTATTGAATATTTCTATTACCCTTGACCATAAGATGTTTTCTGTGGTTACCTGTCGATGTGATTGTAGTTTCAGATGAGGCAATGGATCCTGGGCATTTTACTTCCTTCTTAGCATCTAAAAAATCAAACCATTTCTAAATACAATGTAATTTCGACATATTTCATTGTCGTTCTTTGAAAAGTAATCGAAATTTTTTTTAGATACGTAACCAATAATTTTGTAACACAAGAGTCATATGAATATGAAAGAGAATGTATTGGTTGTTTTTTTTTTCTATTTCACAGGAAATGTCGAAGTAACAGAAAAATAAGAAGTCTGGTGTGAACCAAATGTAAATAAATGGGGATTAAAGTTCAGTGACTACGGTGGCGTGCATTGAAGTTCGAATATTATCTTATACTAAAGTAATATTTGACACTATTAACTCCATTTAAATTCCAAAATTTTCTAAAATAGTCATATTTGAGATTGGTTATTCTTGGATGGATTTCGGCTATGCTCTTGTAGTTCCTATTGACCACGTTTTCTTTACAAAATACATATTCTTTTTTAAATTGGAGCTTAACTGATGATGTTTAATTGACAGAAATGTCGTCTTGGGCATGATAACTTTGGTATTATGTTTATAATATTGCTGAGGTTTTATATAAATTTTATTTTATGCATGTGTAGCAAAATACTTATAAAACAGAAATCAATACGCCCATACAATACTTTGTATTGTTACACGGAATGTGTTTAATACGGAAATTCCGCCAAAACTAGTTTTCCATATGACATTCTAATCAACCAAAATAATTGATGACGTCGTTTTGAAAGTATTGTCCTTGCTTGAACAATTTTTTTCTGGAACAAATGCAGTGTTGAAAAAATGTCAAATTTGGTAAAAATACATGATACATAACCCATTTCTTAAATTCTTTTATCTTAATTAATCAATATTTGGAATTGAAAGGTTATCAACCAGCTTATGCTAGTGATAACTCAGTACCTTCAATATTTCTTTGAACACTGTGTAAAATACTTACTTGAGTCTCCCTTACAAATGAAGAAATTTTCTTCCGAGCACTGGAATTTTATTGAAGCATTTATGTTTGCTGACGCATTTAAACACCTGCACGTTACTGTAAAAAGGAAACATAGTATCAGTTTTCCATTAAATTATATAAGTACAAATAATAAAAGTATCTTATCACATTTCACTCCATATCATGCAGAATCAAATAGAAGATATAATACTTTTTTCTCTAAATTGAGCTTCGTAGACTCTGAAATGTTTATAAATGGTCCTCACGATTATCGACTCACCGTCCTCACGATTATCGACTCGCCGTCCTCACGATTATCGACTCACCTCATTACATGTCTGCTGGAATGACAGTTGCTATCTACGTGATCCAATTTGAACATCATAATCCCCGAAACTGATATCACGATTTCTAGAACAACTTTAACAGACCTTTTCTTCGAATGCATGAATGTCTATTTGTATCACACACACACACACACACACACACACACACACACATACATACATATATATATTATATATATATATATATATATATATATATATATATATTATATATATATATATATATATATATATATATATATATATATATATATATATATATATTCCCTAGCATGGTGGGGTTTTAAGGGTGTTAAGAATGGTGGCCTTATAATATATTGTCTAAAAAAAAAAAAAAAAAAAAAAAAAAAAAAAAAAAAAAAACAAACAAACAAAAAAACAAAAACTAAGATTACTGCAAAATATGCCACCAAAACGCATTTGGAAACTTACTGTTTGGAACCTGTGCCTTTATCCAAAAACTTTTGTTCTCCCATTCACTGCAGTTCTGAATGGTCTGTAAAAAGGCTTTGTTTTGTCCTGCATTTAAATCTGCAAGGCTACTATTTTGCATCGCACATTCCCGTATAGCAGATGAGCAATTGATCATTAGTTGACTGTGTATTTCAAATTTGTAATTTTCGCCTTTCCCTATAAAAATGAAAAATGATTCCGAAATACAAAATCTCATTCATAAATTTGAGCAACTTGGTCGGTAATTTTTATATTTCATCTACCTGCAATACATTTATTTTTCAGAAAGTAAATACACATCAGCATACATTTTAATTCATCTTCTATAGTTTCTCAAGAATCAGGGACGGCATTGTGTTCTATATGATAAGCTGAAAGTACCGGCTAATGCATGTCATATGGTCATTTCTTTAGAGAGTGATTTTGTAGGCAGGTCTTTCAGAATTAGTATATATATATATAATGTTTACATTTGAAACTATTGCAGACGAAATGAAAGGGGGTCATTCTAACAAAGGTTAATCTAGTCTATTGCCGTTAGAATTGAAAATCGTCATTTCTTTGAAAATGTAATGTAAACATAATTCAGGTTTGATTTTCCAGATTTTATACACACCACATTCAACTTGTACTTGAATTAAGAAGGTTACAAAAATAATGCTTTTGGACATCTCCAACTTTTTCAGCATCTTCGTTTGGACGTTCTACATATGTTGTATTGAGATGTTGGCTTTGAGTAGAGTATATACAACGCAATATTTGGAATCATGCCATTGTGACGTAAAGGGGTTAAAGGTTAATGTTGTTTTATTTATATCTCAACAGCATTTTAGTGGTAGAGAAACGTCGACCAGCCTTGTGCAAGCAAATTGAAAAATCATTTTCGAAAACTGACTCGGGAAAAAATGGTCCGACATAAATTAATGTGTAAGGAATAAAACCTTATAATACCTGTGAAATAGATTTCATAAGCAAGTGTAACATCCACATCATGGAAAATTTACGTATTCTGATTTCGGAGCGCATTTTATGTTAATGTTCCGCAAATTTTACGGTCGGTATAATACTCTTTTTTACAAATACTCTGTTTCGCTGGTATTCACCCCTCACGTATTTCATTGGACTTGACTGCGGGTGTAACAAGTCGACAGGTGATGCTTATTCCTCCATGACACCTGATCCCAGCTCTTGGGTACTAGAGGTCCGTGTTTATTCATTTCTACCGGATTTGTGTCCATGTCCTGGACATTCTATTGATTTATACTTTGGTATCTGAGATTTAAAAAAATATTTATGGTTATTTAATTTCGCAGCAGTTTCTTTGACTGCAAATATAGCGAAATTTAATCAAATAAAAAAAAAAAAAACAACTATACGGTAAAGAATATTGAGGCGATAGAAATGATAGTTATGAGGTGAAAAATTAAAATGATTGATTCCGATTAAATTAAATTTTCAAATAACGTAGATATGTTTGTAGTATTGTCCGATTCACTTAAGATGACTGGGAAAGTAGCCTTTTGATGATCATACCAATGATTCTACTCACTTTTAGCTTATGACATGAACTAGCAGCACGGACATACGCTTTATTCCCCACTGGAAACTCTCTTACGTTTGGTGACAAGTAGAAACAATTACTGTAGTCAGTGTAATTTTAATCTTATGCTTTATTACCTAAAATTTAAACTCGTCAAGAAAGGGTTCACAGGTAACATGGATTTTTTACTAAAGTTTTGTTTGTCTTTATATCTGTAGGGTGTTGGTGCAATGGAAGAGGTGTTTCTGGGGACTTATTTATACATTTAAATGTTTGATACAGGAAGTAACAAGTAGCTCGCATTATTATGTGCTTTTCTTCAGATACACCTCATACTTGGACAGCCTCTAATCCACCTACTCATGGAAAAAGACTACAGTAGGGAAAATCCTTTCTCATGTATCAGATCAAACGAAAAAACAACTTTATAACTTGTGTTTGTTTATGAGACAATGTAATAATACAGAGAGATTATCGCCATGTAATGTTAAACATGTGGTACTGGAATGGTATAGTTTAATTTATGTTTGTTTGTTATTGTTTAACGTCCCACTCAAGAATCTTTCACTCATATGGAGACGTCACCAATGCCGGTGAAGGGCTTCAAATTTTGGCCTATGCTCGGCACTTACGGCCATTGAGCAGTAGGGTTCTTTAACGTGCCCAGGTTAATAAATGAATCACGAGACGTTTTTCCAACAGATCTCAGGCTCGAAGTCACCAAATTTACTCAACTATTTTTTCTTGATTGTAAGATAAAACACAACATTTATGTTACAACTGAATATGACTGTAAATTTATGTCATACAAAGTTAAATTTTGATAAAAATCAATCCGCTTCTGGATTTTTTTAATTTATATATTGTTTTACTACATAAACAGATTTTATGTACCGTACTCAATGTTTTAATTTATTTGCTACAGGAAAATCATAAGTATGACCCTAAAGTTTTATGTCAAAGATGAAAAATAATAATGTGTTTTGTAGTCAGTCAGATCCAGATGTTTTACAATCAGCTGTATAGTCAAAATAATAAAATAAACAGCGAAGTTTGACTATTGAGAGAATTGTTGACGTCGGACCCAGATCATTAATTAAACTAGGTGTCCGGGTAGCGCAGTGGTTAGCGCACTCGCTTTTCACCAATGCGACCCGGGTTCGATCCTCGGATTGGGCAGGGAAGTATGTGAAATGGTTACCAACCCGGATACGCTCCTGTCTTTCGGATGACACAGTACAAGCTGGAGGTCCGTATATACGTAATTAGAATTACACTGGCAATAGTAATCGTTCTTACATTTGTAACTTTCATGGCCTACCTTCACCGAAAAGCGAACGGAATCAACCGTAGTCTAAAGACCCTTTTGTGGCTCGGACTGTATATAACATGTCTGTATACTCAAGCATGTTTGATTATGCATGAAGACAATATTCAAAGAAAGGTAACTCGGGTATATTTCTTGGCTACATATATATTTTCTAGCTGCATATAAACTGCATATTGAATATATGGTTATTTAACATATGAACGCCAATTTAAATTCATCATTTCGGGTGACAGATACATAGTATGACACCCATTATGGCGCCATTAATAAATATCTATCACCCAAACTGCATCCATATTGACAATAAATGCACTCCGATTAGCGTTTATTCAATATATTTACATACCAGTCTTTACGTATTGACAAACAAAATAATGAGAATCAAATACCCAAACTTTAACGTGATCGGTATCATCTTGATTGATTGAGTTCAAGGTAGAAGAGTATAGTGCGTGGAAATTGATGATTGTAAAATATGAAAACAGATACCAGTGAAAGATATACATATAAAAAATCTCAAATACCAAAGTATAAATCTTCCAGGATATAGGTACAAATCAGGTAAAAATCTGCAACTTATGTTGCCCCATATTAATCACTACACCTTGGTAAGAATATTAAAATATATGGTTACGGGTAGGGGATCTTGACAAAGTTAAAGATATTTGAACATCATGTAATAGATATCTAAATATTCTCAGCTGGTGGGGACTAACCCTATTTATCATTCATATAAAAATCTCAGATACCAAAGTGTAGATCTTTAGGATGTCTAGAGGATATAGATACAAATCTGATAAAAACTGGACAAACACGGACCTATGGAAACCAATGTATATTCTATTTTGTTTAATTATCAGTACATTTATTTGTTTCACAGGTAATTATTGCTTTATTTATTTTGGATTTTAAATTCGACTTGTGTTTTTCTGTCTCTCACAAACCCAGGAGATGCGGCAGTATTTCTTATTTACATTTGTGCATTGCTCTTCAATTGCCAACAACATCAACTTGGTGTCAACAAGTGACGAACTTAGATTAAATTCTATATTAACTTGTGTGGTAGTCATGTGGTATCATTGTAATTTCTATGTTGACTTGTGCGTTAGTGTTGTGGTGTCAATGTAATTTCTATATTGACCTGTGTGGTAGTCTTGTGATATCGTTGTAATTTCTATATTGACCTGCGTGATAGTGTTATACATGTATGGGATCTTTAACGTTTCTATATTGGTATGTGAGATAACTTTGTAACAGTGACAGATCTTTTAATTTTTAATATGACCTACTACACTTTCCTGGTAAAGGATCTTCCCAGCGATTGAAATTTGTGTTTTCTATATTGCCTTATGTAATAGACATGTGCCAGTGATAGATCTTTATAATTTCTGTACCGACGTTTCAGTAAGCGGTTCTTCGTACTTTCTATATTGACCTTTGAGATAAATTTGTGACAGTGACAGGTCTTTGTACTTTCTATATTGACCTTTGAGATAAATTTGTGACAGTGACAGGTCTTTGTAATTTCTATATTGACCTTTGAGATAAATTTGTGACAGTGACAGGTCTTTGTAATTTCTATATTGACCTTTGAGATAAATTTGTGACAGTGACAGGATTTTTTAATTTGTATATTGACCTTTGAGATAGATTTGTGACAGTGACAGGTCTTTGTAATTTCTATATTGACCTTTGAGATAGATTTGTGACAGTGACAGGTTTTTGTAATTTCTTTATTGACCTTTGAGATAAATTTGTGACAGTGACAGGATTTTTAAATTTCTATATTGACTTTCGAGATAGATTTGTGACAGTGACAGGTCTTTGTAATTTCTATATTGACCTTTGAGATAGATTTGTGACAGTGACAGGCCTTTGTAATTTCTATATTGACCTTTGAGATAGATTTGTGACAGTGACATGCCATTGTAATTTCTATATTGACCTTTGAGATAAATTTGTGACAGTGACAGGATTTTTTAATTTGTATATTGACCTTTGAGATAGATTTGTGACAGTGACAGGTCTTTGTAATTTCTATATTGACCTTTGAGATAGATTTGTGACAGTGACAGGTCTTTGTAATTTTCTATATTGACCTTTGAGATAGATTTGTGACAGTGACAGGTCTTTGTAATTTCTATATTGACCTTTGAGATAGATTTGTGACAGTGACAGGCCTTTGTAATTTATATATTGACCTTTGAGATAAATTTGTGACAGTGACAGGTCTTTGTAATTTCTATATTGACCTTTGAGATAGATTTGTGACAGTGACAGGTCTTTGTAATTTCTATATTGACCTTTGAGATAGATTTGTGACAGTGACAGGTCTTTGTAATTTCTATATTAACCTTTGAGATAGATTTGTGACAGTGACAGGTCTTTGTAAATTCTATATTGACCTCTGAGATAGATTTTTGACAGTGACAGGCCTTTGTAATTTCTATATTGACCTTTGAGATAGATTTGTGACAGTGACAGGTCTTTGTAATTTCTATATTGACCTTTGAGATAGATTTGTGACAGTGACAGGCCTTTGTAATTTCTATATTGACCTTTGAGATAGATTTGTGACAGTGACAGGTCTGTAATTTCTATATTGACCCTGCTAGACAAAACTTTCCTAGTATGATATCTTTGTGCTTTGTATATTGACCTATGAGATAGACTAAGGCCAATGACATATCTTTGTAATTTCTTTATTGATCTGTGTAATGGAATTATGCCAATAAGGGATATTTATTATTTCAATATTGACTTTTTGATAGATTGTATCGATGAGGGATATTTCTTATGTCTCTAATGACCTACTGGATAGAATTGACCAGGCATGTTCTTTGTAATTAATATATGACCTGTGTGATGGACTTGTGTCAGTGAGGGATGTATATGATTTCTATATTGACTTGCTAAATAGACATATTTCAGCACGTGGTTTGTTTTTATTTCCAAATTGGCCTGTTGTATAGATTTGTTGCAGTGAGGGATCTTTGTGATTTCTATATTGACCTGCAGTATAAACTTATGTCAGTGAGGGATCTTTGTGATTTCTATATTGACCTGCTGTAAAGACTTATAGATTGATATGTGTAATTACTATATTGACCTACTAGATGGACTTGTATCAGTCAGTGTTTCTTTGTGATGTTTATATTGACCTGCTGTACATACTTGTGTCAGTAAATGATTTTTATGATTTCTATATTGGCCGTCTGTATAGACTTGTGTCAGTGAGGGATGATTTTTATACCATGCGTATTTAAATGTCATTGACTATCAGACTCAATTGTAACTCAGTTCTAATGCTGAGAAAATTAACAGCAGAATCCGCATTTAAAGGTCTTGGACCGGACAAAGGCTGGATTTGGAAATATTTGTTCTGGAAACATTGACTCCAGCCAGCTAGTTAATGTCTTTCAAGGTTCGAAGAAATATTAAAGTAATTGATCGAATGCTTCAACATGTTTCAGGAAATAAACAATATGATTCGTGTATCATTTGTGGTACTTCCTGAAGTTATTAATGAATCAATTGACATGTTGTTGCATTCTATAATGCATTCCATTTAAAACAGAATCAACCATGCTGATCGGTGGTTGTCCTGGGGTCGTGAATTTTATCCACAACAAATTGAAAAATAAAACTTGTGTCCCCGACTGTGCGTATAAAATAGATGGAGTTAGATAAAATCAATAATCATTATTGGATCTCATAGCTTGGAAGTATATACATATTACGGATATTAGAACTGGTGTCCAGATAATAACTCTACTGT
>BROG01002344.1:0-10074 GCA_030159075.1 Atrina japonica | reverse complement strand
CATTAATTATAAAATACTGACATGTTTAGATCTATCGATACATACACATAGCATTTTACAGAAACTACATTATATCAACATAACTGTACAGTCTTGAAGATGAATGTTGCATATTTTTATTCAGGCACCTGTTATCTATTACGATTATCACCTGCATTGGTTCGTGACTAGAATGTTTAATTTAAAAATTTGATCCGACTATTTCTTCAACAAAACAGGAACGATCTTTTGTATTATTATTAAGCCATTAAGGTATTTCTGCTTCGTAGTTGTAGTTGAATCAAGTTGATAATCGTTAACTTGAAAACCAAAACCACAAAGCGACATTTACATTTCTCTACAACTTTTAATAACTTTATAGTTCATATATACATTACATTACAATCGTTGGACCAGCATTCATTCCATTTTCTCATTCGTGTTACATCGGGACCCACACGTTCTGCCTCCCAAGTCGATGTATACCTATCTGTTTCCTAACCCTGTATATACACTAGTTATACAAGGAAGGTTATAAGTACTCCCTAGTAAAATGTAATGTAATGTAAAATCATTCAATTAGCTATTTGCTAAAACTTCCTGATTAAGTGTGTACCTGTGAAGCTACTACCTTAGACAGGTCTTAAACAGGATTACCTAAGACTATTCGTAACTACATGTATTACATATGTTTGCCTAGCCAGATATGTAGTCATTCAAATACGTGTATTCTAATAAATATCATACATCAAATATTAATTAACTAATTTAATTATTAATTTTACAAATAACGTCACATTCTCACCTCAAAGTCAATTGAATTATGAGATTGCAATAATCTATGAATTCTGAAATGATTGTATTACTAATACATTTTTTTTTCTAAAAACTACATGTGTAATTTAGGGATCATAATATTTTCTCACTCAATACTCGTTCACCACATCCTTGCCTCAATGCCATATGTTTTAAAACAGAAAATACCTTGAAATTAGCACATTAATATATAAATCTAAATAAAGCTTTGTGCAATTATTACAATACAAATAATAATTAAGCTTTAAAGCATGAAAACTATTGTTGAGATTTATATGTGAATAAAATGTTCATATGCAGATAAGGTTTCTTCTATAATTTTGTTTTCACATAACTCAACACTTATATTAACCTTCATCTAGCGAAACAGTTTCCGAATATTAAATGTTACAAAAAATCCTTCACAAAAAGTCCAAAGATTTCTTTGTGGTGGCTCCAATATCACACATTTTCTTGAACTTGGCTGCTGACATGGATCACCTCTTATTGACATTTGTAACAATTTTGCGTTGTTCCTGTTGAATGTCACCATTTTGAATTAATAACTACAAATGTTGAAAAGTATATACATTTCATTTCATTTTACCTCCACGAAAAACTGTTTATTGGTTTCCACACCTATATTACCTGCAGAGAAGCAACATACTAGAGTTTAATTTATCTGAACATTCTATTTTTATAAGCATGATGTAAAATACATTATCAATTCAAACAAAATTGACACCATAGCTACTGAGAATAAGTGAGATATCTTGTGGCTTTAATTCCTATGAAAATGATGAGGTAAGAATGAGAATTTATATTTCATGATACAATACCAGTGTCCCAGACAAAACGAAAGTAATAATTAATGTCATGAAATTAAAATGGTAATCTTCACTCTACAGTACATATAACACTGTTTACACATCTCAGGCTGTACTCTCAGCTTACACGGTTATCATTCAATAATTAGCTCAAGGGTTTATTTAAATACTCCCTATCACACTTTTATGTATGCCAGTTTGACTGGTTGCGTAATCGTCAAGATACATCTAACTTGTAGTTATTAAAACCGTAAAATATCCATACCTTATCAAATGTCTACACATTAATAGACTTTATATCTTATGTTAATTAATACATATAGTAATAATGATAATAATAATAATAATAATATCTAGAGCTGAGCTTTTTGCTTAAGGAAAAAGGGGTCATCCGACCATAGCTGAGGCTACAGCTTTGATACAGCTTCAGCTGAGCAACAGAGCAAAGCTCAGAAGCTATGACCCTAAGACTGAAGTCCGATCCTCAAAGACCAATCTTGATATTTTGACTATTTTGATTTGGAATGTTGAAAGTGAGCTATGACCTTGACCTTGAAACTTTCCACAAATATTCTTCAGCACATTGTCTACTAACATCCGTCAGCAACATGTGAAATTTACAGTTTGAGCTGTGACCTTGACCTTTGAATTAACGACCTAGAAATTTCCCACAAATATTCTACAGTACATTATCTACAGATCTTCTACAGAAACATCTATCCAAAAGTTCTATAGATTTTTAGCTATTTTGAGGTGATTTTTTTAAAATTAAACTATGACCTTGACCTTTTATCCGATGGCCTTGAAACGTCCCACAAGTATTCTTCAGCTCATTCCCTACAAATCTTCTACACTAACCTATATATAAATGTTCTATAGTTTTTGAGCTATTTTCAGTTGAAATTTTCAATTTGAGCTGTGACCTTGACCTTTTATCTGGTGACCTTGACACATATGTTCCACAAAACATTCCCTACAAATTGTCTACACTAACCTATATATAAATGTTCTATAGTTTCTGAGTTATTTTTTGTGTAAAATTTCAATTTGAGCTGTGACCTTTACCTTTAATCGGATGACCCTGAAACTTCACACATATGTTCTTCAGCGTATTCCCGACAAATCATGTACAGTACCCTATATATAAAAGTTCTATAGTTTTTTAGCTATTTTGAGTTGAAATGTTCAGTTTGAGCTGTGACCTTGTACTTTGATCAGATGACCTTGAAACTTTGCACACATATTCTTTGCCTCATTTTCTATTAATTGCTGTCTTAAACTTAATTTTCCCATTGGGAAAGTTTTGAGTTATTTAGAGTTGAGAAATTTTCAAATTCAGCTGTAGCCTTAACATTTGATCCGACGACCTTGAAACTTCCCACAAATATTCTTCAGCCCATTCCCTACAAATCATCTACAATTACATATATATAAAAGTTCTTTAGTTTTTGAGCTATTTTAAGTTGAAAATTTCAATTTGAGCTGTGGCCTTGACCTTGGATCTTATGACCTTGAAATTTCACACTTATGTTCTTCAAATTATTCCTTACAAATCATCTACAATAACATATATATATAAGTTCTATAGTTTTTGAGCTATTTTGAGTTGAAATTTTCAATTTGAGCTGTGGCCTTGACCTTTGATCTTATGACCTTGAAACTTCACACATAAATTCATCACCGAATTATCTATATATCTTGTACAGTAACAGGTATATAAAGGTTTCACCGTTTTCGAGCTATTTTGAAATGAAATGTTTAGAGAATTTTCAAACTCATCTGTGACCTTGACCTTTTATCCGATGACCATTGAAATTCCACATGAATATTTATCAGCCTATTCTTTACAAATCACTCATGTTTATGTCTATACTAAATTCTGATAGTTCTAGAGATATTTAGATTTTAATTTTGCAAATGTCTCTGTGACCTTGACCTGAAATCACGTGACCTTGAAACTTTTTGAGCTTCTGCAGCTCATGAAGCTGAACAAATCTGTTATGCATATGTCTATATTAAAGATTTTTAATTTCTGAGATATTTTGACTTTTGTTTGATTTTAGCTGACAAAATATGAGCCTTTTTTCAGACCCTGGCGAGATTTTTTCAGGGGACATTCGGATCAGATTTGAAAAGCCCATGCACAACAGTCTTTGCCCTTTGATAAAATGCAAACAGTTTTATTATAGCTTCAATAGTTGCTGAAGTAACTGTGTCACAAAATGGGACATGAAAAAAGATAAAAAGGGAGATAACTGGAGAACAAAAGAACATTTTTGAAAAAATTCTTTCTGTGGCTTTTTGATGTGCACAAATGCTGAAAATTTGAGCGAAATCGGCTGAGCCGTTTTTGCTCTAGAGCTGACACAAAATCTACTAGGAAAAACAAAAAATAATAACTAGAGCTGAGCTTTTTGCTGAAGCAAAAAGGGGTCATCCGACCATAGCTGAGGCTACAGCTTTGATACAGCTTCAGCTGAGCAACAGAGCGAAGCTCAGAAGCTGTGGCCCTGAGACCGAAGTCCGATCCTCAAAGACCAATCTTGATATTTTCAGCTATTTTGAGTTGAAATGCTGAAAGTGAGCTGTGACCTTGACCTTTGATCAGATGACCTTGAAACTTTCCTCAAATATTCTTCAGCACATTCTCTACGAAACTCCTTCAGCAATATGTATACAAAAGTTCTATAGCTGATGAGCTAATTTAAGTTGAACATTTCAATTTGAACTGTGACCTTGACCTTTGATCGGATGACCTTGAAACTTCACACATATGTTCTTCAGCTCATTCCCTACAAATCATGTACACTAACTTATATATAAAAGTTCTATAGTTTTAGAGCTATTTTGAGTTGAAATTTTCAATTTGAGCTTTGACATTGACCTTTAATCGGATGACCTTGAAACTTCACACATATGTTCTTTAGCTCATTCCCTATCAATCATATACACTAACCAATATTTAAAAGTTCTATAGTTTTTGAGCTATTTTGAGTTGAAATATTCAATTTGACCTGTGACTTTGATCTTTTATCGGATGACCTTGAAACTTCACACATATATTCTTCAGCTTATTCCCTACAAATCATCAACACTAACCTATATAGAAAAATTCTATAGTTTTTGAGCTATTTTGAGTTGAAAATTTCAATTTGAGCTGTGACCATGACCTTGTATCAGATGACCTTGAAACTTCACATATATTTTTCAGCGGATTCCCTACGAATTATCTACAGTAACCTATATATAAAAGTTTTATAGCTTTTGAGTTATTTTGTGTTGAATTTTTCAAATTGAGCTGTGACCTTGAACTTTGATCCAACGACCTTGAAACTTTGCACAAAAATTCCTCACCAAATTATCTATATATCTTGTTTCACCGTTTTCGAGCTATTTTGAATTGAAATTTTTAGCGAATTTTCAAACTCACCTGTGACCTTGACCTTTTATCGGATAACCATGAAATTTCACATGAATATTTATCAGCCTATTCTCTACAAGTCTCACATGTATATGTCTATACTAAAATCTGATAGTTCTAGAGATATTGAGATTTTAAATTTTCAAATGTCTCTGTGACCTTGACCTTATATCACGTGACCTTGAAATTTTTTGAGCTTCTGCATCACATGAAACTGAACAACTTTCTCATGCATATATGTGACCTTGACTTTTGATCGGATGCCCTGGAAACTTCACACAAATATTCTTCAGCAAATTCCCTACAAATCGTCGCACTAAGACATAAAATAGTTCCATATTTTTTTAGCTATTTTGAGTTGAAATTTTAACTGAATTTTCAAACTGAGCTGTGACCTCGACCTTTGATCAGATGACCTGGAAAATTCACACAAATATTTCTTGGCAAATTGCCTACAAATTCACAGCACTAACATATGTATAAAAGTTCCATAGTTCTCGAGTTATTTCGAGTTGGAATTTTCACTGAATTTTCAGAGCGATGACCTTGACCTTTGAGCTGATGATCTTGATACTTCACATAAATATTTTCCAGCAAATTGCCCACAATTCCTCAACACTAACTATAAAAGTTCCACAGTTTTTTCTCTATTTTAAATAGGAATTTTCAATTTGAGCTGTGACCTTGACCTTTGATCCGACGACCTTGAAACTTCGCACATATATTTCTGGCGTCATTGTCTATAAATATCTTTTGCCATCTAAATTTCCGGGGATGAAAAGTTTTGATCTATATTGAGTTGAAAGTTTAACTGTTTTTTTCAAATTCATCTTTAACCTTTACATTTTATCCAATTTTTAGCCTGAATTAATTGTTCAAATACATGTACTTTATCCGTCTCTACTAGTAGTTTTTCGTCTTAAATACACTTTATATTACATAGACCTTCCATTGTATACCCTGATCCTCCTGATGTATACCATGGTCCTTCTACTGTATACCCACATTTAATTGTTCAAATATATGTACTATATACCCCACAAATCTTGGTCCTTCTACTGTATACTCTCAATTTTAAATCGTTCAAATATATATATATATATATAATATATATATATATATATATATATATATATATATATATATATATATATATATATATATGTACTTCATTCTTCTCTGCTGGTCGTGTTTCATCTTTTACACTTTATTACAGAGACCTAGAACTGCATGTATAGATACCATGGTCCTTCTATTGTAAATCCTAGTCTTCCTACTGTATACCATAGTCCCTCTACTTTATACTATGGTCCTTCTACTATATACCTTAATCCTTCTACTTATACCTTGGTCCTGTTACTGTATACCATAGTCCTTTTACTGTATACCCTAGTCCTTCTACTGTATACCATTGTCTTTCTACTGTATACCATAGTCCTTTTACTGTATACCCTAGTCCTTCTACTGTATACCATTGTCCTTCTACTGTATACCCTAGTCCTTTTACTTTATACCCTAGTCCTTCTACTGTATACCCTAGTCCTTCTACTGTATACCATTGTCCTTCTACTGTATACCTTAGTCCTTCCACTCTATACCATAGTCCTTCTACTGTATACCTTAGTCCAACTGTATACCATGGTCCTTCTACACTATACTCTAGTCATCCTACTGTATATCATGGTCCTTCCTATGTATACCTTAGTCCTTTTATTTGTACCATGGTCCTTCCAATGTATAACTTAGTCCTTCTACTCTATACCATGGTCCTTCTACTGTATACCCCAGTCCTTCTACTATATACCTTAGTCTCTGTATTGTATACCTTACTCCTTTTACTGTATAAAATTGCTAATATTACTTGTAGGTTAAACTACAGTATAGTTCTTAATGATGTTTCTATCAGGGGAGGGAGCTCTAATGTATACCCTCAATTAATTGTTCAAATACATGTACTTCATCCTTTCCCATACAATTTATATTACAGAGACCTTCTACTGTATACTTTGGTACTGAATACCCTAGTCATTGTACTGTATAGGCCTACCATGCTCCTTCTACTGTATACCCTACTTCCTGTACTGTATTGGCCTACCGTGGTCCTTCTACTGTATACCCTCAATTAATTGTTCAAATACATGTAATAAAATTCAATGTCCTCCAATGGAGAAAATAGTTATGCGATAAAACAGGAAAACACTCAATATTCACTCATTTTTATAAATATTTACATACATACACATTGTTGCCAAGGGCCGAAAATTTGAGAATATTGAGTGTTTTACTGTTTTTTCGCAAATACATGTACTTTGTCCTTTTCTACTGGTCGTGTTTTGTTTTATACACTTTATGTTACATAAACCTCTGTATACCTTGGTCCTTCTACTATATACCCAGGTCCTTCTACTGTATACCATAGTCTGCTTTATAACCAGGTGCTTTTACTGTTTACCCTTAATTGATTGATCAAATATATGTACTACCTCTCCACTGGTTGTGTTTATACACATTTTCTTACAAAGACCTAGCATTTTTCTGTTACTGTTGTGCCATATATGCAACACATTTGAAATTTTGGAAATAATAAAACACAAAAATAAATGTTTATATCAATTTAAGTTGGTTCCTTTTTTTAACAAACATAGAAAATAGGTTGTGCAAATACTGAGATAAAACAATAGGTCTAAGCTTATGCACATGTACATACAGTATTGAATCAATAGCTACAGGTATAAGCTTATCTATATATAGTACCAAAACAACAGGTATAAGCTTATCTATATATAGTACCAAAACAACAGGTATAAGCATATCTATATATAGTATCAAAACAACAGGTATAAGCTTATCTATATATAGTACCAAATCAACAGGTATAAGCTTATCTATATATAGTATCAAAACAACAGGTATAAGCTTATCTATATATAGTATCAAAACAACAGCTATAAGCTTACCTATATATAGTATCAAAACAACAGGTAAAAGCATATCTATATATAGTATCAAAACAACAGGTATAAGTTTATCTATATATAGTATCAAAAACAACAGGTATAAGCTTATCTATATATAGTACCAAAACAACAGGTAAAAGCATATCTATATATAGTATCAAAACAACAGGTATAAGCTTATCTGTATATAGTATCAAAAACAACAGGTATAATCATATCGATATATAGTATCAAAACAACAGGTATAAGCTTATCTATATATATTACCAAAACAACAGGTATAAGCATATCTATATATAGTATCTAAAAAACAGGTATAAGCTTATCTAGACTATACAGTATCAAAACAACAGGTATACAAGCTTATCTATATAAAGTATCAGAACACCAGGTATAAGCTTATCTAAATATAGTATCAAAACAACAGGTAAAAGCTTATCTATATACAGTATCAAAACAATACATATCGGTATAATCTTGTCTATATACAGTATACTGAGTATGTTAAAGGAATATTTGTTATGGTCTGAAAGAGTTGGAACAGAGAAAGTCATATATGTTTTATTAGAGATAGAGAGAAAGAGTGAGTGTATAATTATTTCCATGTTTTCATTGTTTTGATTGTTACACCTGACTAGTCAATGAATATCTGAAGATCAGGGGAGATAATTATAGAATTGTTTTTACTTTTATCTGTTTATCATATTGTCAATATCAAATTGAAAATTCAGACTTAGATGTATATTACACTACAATGATAAAATGTGGAAAAAACGTTGAAGTTTTTAGAAAATTAGGAAATTTTAATAGTCAATCAGGTAACTCCGAAGGTTTATATAAACTTTTTCCGTTGTTCTACATTGTTATTTATATTTGTCTCCTGGTGAAATAATCATTCAATTTGAAATAGTATAAAGTTTTTTTTTCCAAGTTTCAAGGTTCTACATATAAAACTGTAGGAAGAGTTGATTATACAAAATAGGTACCCTCTAATGTATTCATAACAGTTTTACAAAGTTTCTGGAGCCGGCCTGGCTCAGTTGGTAGTGTGCTTGACTCTTGATCGTGAGTTCGAGTCAACCAGCAGCAGGTTCGTGTCCTGTGCTTCAGATGAGACAGTGAAAATCGAGGTCCCGTGTCGCAGTTGGTATCGGCACGTTAAAGAACCCTCACTGCTCAGTGGCCATAAATGCTGAACATAGGCCAAAATTTAAAGCCCTTCATCAGCATTTGATGACATATCCATGATAGTGAAAGATTCTTGTGTCAACGTTAAACAACAATTAAAAAAAAAAAAAAAAAAATTTCAGGGTTCTACATAAAATAAATCAGAGGTGTTTAAAACTCAAAATACATAACCTTTGATAACTTTGTTTATGTTTGGAATAGATCCATAATAAGAGGGGTATATCTTTAAAATAGATGTGTGTGTGTGTGTGTGTGTGTGTGTGTGTGTGTGTGTGTGTGTGTGTGTGTGTACATGTTCTGCAAAGTTTCAAGGTTGTATATTTAACACAGTTGGAGAAGTTGATTTCACAATATAGATACCCCCTATAGCTGGTGAAAAATATTTCCAAAAATGATTATGTTACACATCACAGAAAATCCAGAAATGAATCTATAATAGGAGGTGCACATCTTCAATGCATGCAGATTCTACATAAAAAATGTCCTCAGACTTCATTGCACAAAATAGGTACCCTTTATTAAAAACACTCCCAGAAAATGACAAAAATGTTTGATCTCCAAGGTTCTAAATCAAACATTGTAGGAGTTGGTTACACAAGATAGGTACTCTGCTTTCTACGTCTGACATTCATCATACTGTACTACTTAATTTGGGTTTTGACTTGGTGTAACCCAACCAAAACTCGGCACTGAATTTCCATGTTTATTGACCTTTAAGTGTTGTTGTGTTTGTAATGGCTGATTCTAGATGTGCTTCATTTTCAGCTTACACATCCTGAGGTGGTCCTGAAAAAGTTTTTTGACATTGTTTTAACCTGTAATACTACCAAGTATCTGATATCTTTTTTTAGTATCAAAGAATAATAGCATGGCTTAGGCTCTCAATTTTGATGAGAGAGAGAGAGAG
>BROG01002343.1:0-5000 GCA_030159075.1 Atrina japonica | reverse complement strand
TCATAACGCTCCCACCGCCGAATTGGCGCCAATGCAACGTTCTCTGGCGCGACGGTAAGCCCGGACACGACAGTCACTAGATGAAATCTCGACTCGTCCATAAACAGAACTTCAGCGCAATCTCTGTTATTGAAACGACGATGTCTCCTACACAACGCTAACCTCGCAACGCGGTGACGCCATAGCAGAACAGGACGGATAGCAGGACGTCGAGCAGGGATGTTAGGTCTCTCGCAACATGTTCCTTGCGGCACGAGGACTTATCCGTCGATTCCCAGGAATGCTTCTGGCTGTCAAAGAAACCGAACGGAATCGATTGCGAAAATTTGACGTCCGTATATACGTATCTTGCTTACGTGACGTCACACGCGAGCGTCCTGATCGTCGGCGGTCCTGAATGGTGCCAGATTGCTGATATATTTTCTATAAATCATTTACAGTGTTAACATGAACTTCAAACTGCCTTTCCACATTGCTTTGAGACATCCCAAGTACCAGCATCCTAATAGCACGCATGCGAGGCATCTCTTAATCAAAGTTTAATTCCAAAAACCACTTTTTTTTCTTTTTCAATACATTGAATATTGCCAATGAATGCAAGGAATTCGATTACTAACCACGTGTCGCTTAGACTCGAAACTGAAAAAAAAAGTGCTTTGGCGATCAAGGCGAATCGAACGCGATAGTTAACAAATTGAGTACTCGAACACGCGTTTAGTATGTTAAACTATGCCTTTAAAAATTAAGAATAAAAAGCGATGTCAGAATACGTTTTATGTTTTTATTAAACTTTTATGTATACTTTAGTTATTATAGTTTAACATATCCACAATTCCATATATTTTATATTTTCAAATTTTCATGGACTTTTTCCGATGTAAAAACGTCCATGCAGAGACATTTTGGGATTGTTTTTTATTTGATCCGGTATATCTACCAATTTACAGAGGATCATGGGTTCGAACTTCGGCGTAGGCGGATGACTTTTCCCGTCCTTGGGATGAGACAATGAAAGCCGAGGTCCCGTGTCACGGTAGGTGTCGGCACGTTAAAGAACCCTCACTGCTCAATGGCCGTAAGTGCATCAATAGCATTTCATTTTGTCATTTGCATTATTAATACATGATTCATATAGCAGGTACAATAATGTTCCATATCAATGTTGACAAGATGCCCCTTTGTGGATGTAACGACAAACGATCAAATGAAAAATTATAAAGTTAACATAATTTGTTTTATATTTAAAGGAATACAAATTCGACAAAAAATGTATTCGTTTAATTGAATATTGACCTTCAACATTTATCTTTATAGTAATGTTGTATTCATCGACGATTTTCAAACACTTTGTGTATTGATATATGTGACTGCTCCCTGGGCCCGGTTGAAGTTCCTCTTGCATATTTGTGTCAGTAGTCGTTGGCAAAAGATCCTCGTATCCACACTGTTCCTAGTCTCTGTGACTGTTTCTTGGTTCATGTCGGTCATTGTATCCTGGGTGTTGACATCAATGTTTGACATTTGTACGTGTCTTTGTTCCAGCTGGATTATGTTTCTTCCCATTTATAGGAGAATGGCTCCGCAGTCGAAGACACATAAGTAATAGAGGTACAGTGAGAGTTGTAATGAGTACCCCAGTAGTTACACTGATACCAATGCTAATATTGTTTTTATCATCTTCTGATGTCTGTTTTGTCCGAAAAATTAAATAACACGAATCCAGCTAAACCTTAAGTTGTTATAAATTAGTTTATACGTTTTTACCAATAAGCTAGGATGTATTATGTAAAAGTTGAACTAACCTGACCCAAACGTTTAGTAACACTGACAGCTGTATATTAGCGATGCAAACTATTTATGAAAATAAAGGTAACTTTTAAACAATATGGAATATTCTTTTTTTATAAATGCCTTGCGTGTATTGACAAGAAGATATAATGAACGAGATAGTGCGACACGCGGTGCGTTTGATATAAATAACAAACATATAGTAAGCTTAGAAAGATTGTTTACCACAAACAAGACACCTTCCTGTCACTTGATAATATGCTTTTGTACATGACTTGCACATGAATGAACATTGATGTGAATAAAATCTATCACTGCATGCTGAAATGTCATTTCAAGAAATGTTTAATTTCTATTTCTTTTTCTAGTGGTATTCAAATGCATATTATACGAAGACTTTTTTTTCTATTAAACCCCCTCGTTCTCATTTTGTTTGAGTCGCATTTATGCACGGGTCTAAGCCCACGTTACAATTTTAAAAATATATGGAATATTTACTTTGCTAATTGTTAGCAGAAATATGTTCAGGTTCAATTTACGGTATTGTAATAGTATCGGTAACTTTTTCAATAATCATAACTCGCGTAATTGACAACTTAACTTACTTCCATACCAATAAATTCCTTTTAATTAGGTTGAGCATCTTGTCGGACAGGTACCGTTGATATGGTTACAAGTACTGCTGAAACTATTGCCACAGACATTGGAACAGGTTCAACCGAAGGTTCCTGGCATACATTATAAATATTGAAAACCGAATCGCATTGATACCTTGTGCTTACTGTCAAAATTTCACATATTTCACTGTAGTTATAATGACCTTGTTTGCAATTACAATGTTTCAATAAATGAATTTCTAAGTTGCCTGATCAATAGTAGTTGTTGAATTATCGCTACTGATTGTGACGTAGGTTTATTCCTCGTTCATTTCAGTCAAATTTAAATGTAGACTCGATGGATTATCTGGCTTATTTTTCTTCCCGGGGCCACTTGCACCGATCCATTCTTCACACTTCTACGACGCATTAAACCAATCAGGTTATGCAGAAATGCCTTCGGAATGTTCTGCCATATCCGCAATAAAGAACGACGCAAAGCGTTCAACGTAGCAGAGTGTTTTGGCTCTTGACGTAGACGTCGTTCCATTTCATCTCAAACATATTTTATAGGCGATAAAAACGTTGACATCACAGGCCAGGATAGCACATTCGTATTTTGCTGCTGTAGATAGTCAATAACAACGATGCTGTGTGCGGTCGTGCATTGTCCTACTGCAGCATGACGTTATGCTGGATGTTGTGTATGAATGAAATGACGTGCTGACGTACAATCTCCTCACGGTAGCATACACCGGTTACGTTGCCCTCCACTACCACCAAAGTTTTTTTCCCATGTGTTGTAATTCCACCCTAGGCCATAACGCTCCCTCCGCCGAATTGGCGCCAAAGCAACGTTCTCCGGCACGACGGTAAGCCCGGACACGACCGTCACTGCTGTCGAGATGAATTCTCGACTCTTCCATCAACAAAATTTCTGCCCAGTCTCTGTTATTGGAACGACGATGTCTCCTACACAACGCTAATCTCGCAAAAGGGTGACGCAATAGCAGAACAGGACGGATAGCAGGACGTCTAACACGTGTGTTGGTCTCTTTTGCAATGTGTTCCTTACGGTACGAGGACTTATCAGTCAATGCCCAGGAATGCATCTAGCTGTCAAAGAAGCCGATTGGAATCGATTACGAAAATGTGATGTCTGTATATACGTATCTTGCCAACGTGACGTCATACGCAGGCGTCGTTACCGTGGGCGGTCCTGAACGGTGCCAGTTTGCTGATATAATTTCTATGAAACATTAACAGTGCTAATATGAACTTCAAACTGTCATGGCACATTGCTTTGAGAAAACCCAGCATCCCAATAACACGCAAACGATCATTTTTAATCATGCCAGGCATCTCCCAATCACAATTTACTTCCAAACAACTGGGTTTTTTTTCAATACATTAGATATTGCCAATGAATACAATAAATTCGATTACCAAACACGTGTCACTTAGGCTCGAAACTAAAACAAAAAACGTGCTGTGGCCATCAAGGCGAATCGAATAGTTAACAAATTGAGCACGCGAACAAGCGTTTAGTATATTAAACTATATCATTAAGAATTAAGAAAAAAAAGCGATGAAAGAAAACCTTTTACGTTTTTATTAAAGTTTTTTGTATACTGTAGTTATTATAAGTGTAGTTATTATATTGCATGCTATATTTTCAAATTTTCCTGGACTTATTCCGATGTAAAATATTCCATGGGGAGACATTTCGGGATTGTTTTTATTGGATCCAGTATATCTACCAATTTACGGATTATCTCAGGTTCGAGTTTCGGTGTAGGAGGATGATTTTTCCTGTCCTTCGGATGAGACAGTGAAAGCCGAGGTCCCGTGTCACGGTAGGTGCCGGCACGTTAAAGAACACTCAATGCTCCATGGCCGTAAGTGTCGAGCATAGCCCAAAATTTGAAGCCCTTTACCGGCATTTGGTGACGTCTCCTCTCCTCACAGCTCAATGACCGTAAGTGCATCAAGTTCCAGCTGGATAATGTTTGTATCAGTAGGGTTCTTCCCTTTATAAAAGACTGGCTCCACAGTTAATAGAGCTACACTAGAAGTTCTAATCGGCACCCCTATAGTTACACTAATTCCAAACGGTGCATTTGATATGAATAACAAACACATAGTAAGCTTAGACAGATTGTTTACCATCAACAAGACACCTTCCTGTCACATGATAACATGCTTTTGTACATGACTTGCACATGTATGAACATTGATGTCCATAAAATCTATCATTGAATGCTGAAATGTCATATCAAGACATGTTCAATTTCTTTGTCAGTTTCTTGTGATATTCAAATGCATGTTACACAAAGACTTTTTTTCAAATAAACACCCTCGTTCTCCTTTAGTTTGTAAAAAAATCCACATGTCGCCATTTTGAACGGGTCTATATCCACGTTGCAATATAAAAATATGGAATATTTACTTTGCAGTTGCAACTAATTTTTTGTAAAAATATGTTCAGGTTCAATTTACGGTATTGTTAAATGAACTTTTTCAATAATCATAACTCGCGTAATGGACAACTTGGCTTACTTTCATGACAAAAAATTCCTTTCCATCCGGTTGAACAACTTGTCGGACAGGTACTGT
>BROG01002342.1:2500-10120 GCA_030159075.1 Atrina japonica | reverse complement strand
TTATTATTATTATTATTATTATGATAGTAGAAACTATGATAAATGGTACCAAAGACATTCCCGAACAAAAGGCACCGAAATGACACGAAACCGAATCCTGAATTTATCAATTATAAAATAACATACATATACCTACTGTATCCACGCTGAGAAAGCTCGCTGTAGATCAATTTGTTGTGCATCATATACGTTCAGGTGACACGTGTTCTGTGACCATATACAATCTGGCCTTGGGTATACAAGATAGAATGGCAGATGGTTGCTATTTTCCCAACACTCTGAACGTATGTCATATACTCAAATGCAACGTAAATCTCAACATCTCGTCAGTCGCTTATGCGCATTTAAGATTTAGTTAGTTATGTCTAATTGAACCTGTATATGCCCGAAAGAAGACGTATAAAACAAACTGAAAATAATATATGTATTATGAGAAAACCAATTTACCCATTCATGTGAATAACACAATATTCAAACAACAACTACGTCAATTCCCCTTAATTGTTATTGTCGTAATGCACGCGCAGTGAGTAAAATTAAACCAAAAATATTATGTAAATGTGTATTTTAAACCGTTTAAATGGAATCTGAAAAGGTACTTTAGACGTATTATTGTGCTCATCAAAAGCCCATGAACGGCGATTTACACTCAGTTATTAATTTTGTTTAAAATGGTGATATGCTTTGTATAATGTTTATATAAATATTATAAACATCATACCAAAGTTACAATGCTCAAGACGATACCGTTTCTGTCAATAAGACTTCATCGTTGAGCTCCAATTTCAAAACTATGTGTATTTTCTAAACATAAAGTGGTATCATACAAGGCCAAATAATATATCTAAAAGTATAGCCGAAATCCGTCTAAGAGTAACCACTGTAAAAAATGACTATCTTAGCTTTAGAAAATTTTCGAATTTAGATAGTGTCAACAGTGCCAAATATTCCTTTAGTATAAGTTGTTATCTTCCCATTAATTACGGTTCTGAGTAATTCTCAGTTTTCTATTTATATGAGTTTGAAGATTACTCGTAAAGACAATATATACAGATTTGCGTAATATTCAAGGCTATTTCAGATGAATAAGTTCAACATATGCATTTTCGTCATCTCTTATCAATCACAACTCGTACCTAAGTGCATTGATTGACTCGTACCCATGTTTTAACTGACTGGTGTCCATCGATTAACTCACTTTCGAACATCGCATGTTTGATGATAGACTCATTTATGAAGGTATACATGTATTTACCAACAAGGTAATTTCTATTTGACTTTTGGTTATGGTAATCATTATGACAAACTTAATATCCCCCACTGGATACTCCTAGGTAAGATAACAAGAAAGACAGATTATTCTTGTCAGTGTAAATTTAATGTCGTTATTATTTATTACCTAAAACTTGTACCTGTCCAGGTCAAGAAAGGGTTCATCAGATTAGATTATTCCAAGTCATATATTATTTTATGGATATAAGATAAAGGAGCCGGTACGATTTTCGACCTTTTGACGAAGTGATCTTGGTTTCGAAAAAAAGAAATTCAAAACCTCGAATATGTATAGATATGTCTATAGATGGACGGCCTTATTCTCGTAAAACCACGGTCCGTAATCGCTTTGCACTTGCATACCCTTTGTTTCATGTACCCGAAATCACTATTTGCTAATGAATATGTATAAAGGAGTATTGTGTTCAATATATAAAATCACAATTGTTGTAATTGGCAACTACATAAATAATAAAAAAGATATACGTGAGTGATTTTGGGCACATGAAACTACGGGAAGGAAATAGCATACCGATTTCGGATCGTGATTTTACGACAACGGGGCTACTTATACTATTTGTTTAAGGAATCGCAAAGTCGTTTTTTTTCATTTATGTATATGACATAATAGAAAAATGTCATGTCAGATATTAGTTGCTTTAAATGGTCATTTAAGGAACATACCATCAGTAGGATCGTCATTGTGCGTTGTAAGCATCTTATGCCATCGAAAATGTCGTATTTTTCAAACGAATTTGACTGCTTCCAAACACCACACAATCGTCATGTATACAGCACTAATTTCAGCCTACTAAAACACGTGTAACTTTTACGACACGGTCATTATTAACTGTTGAATAAATACTTCGGTCATGTTTCTATGGTAAAATCCTGGGTCATTTTTCTATGGTAAAAACATATTAGTGTGCCTTTTTATATCCGTAAAAAGGTATCTGGAAAACGGGTAATTTTGCCTACTGCTATTGGTCAATATACGTTTTTTGAAGTTGATTCTTTCTGTTACAGTTTGTCATAATAGTATGCATTTTACCATATATATATATATATATATATTATATATATATATATATAATATAATATATATATATATATATATATATATATATATATATATATATATATATATATATATATATATATATAACCAGGGTTATAAACACCGTCAAGTGCTTGATGCCAGATGTGAAAAGCAGGAAGTAACGGCACTAGTAGTTGTTACAAGAAAGGATTCCAACATCTATCAGTAATTAAATATCAGGAGAAGAACTGAGACAAGTTGAAGATATCATTAAATGCTGTCAATGTAAATATTACTAAAGCGGAAGCGATCTTGGCCGACATTAAGTTCAGGTCACGTGATATGAACACTAACTCTTCCGACAAAACTGAACGGAATAGAACAAAAGCATAACGGCTATGCACGATTTCTACGTAGAAACCCGGCCAGTTTTTAGGTGTGGTTGAGAACTAAGTGATGTAAGCATTTTTCCTACGCTATTGTGTACAAATTAGTAAAACAAAGGATACGACTGCGGTCAGTCAACCGCAGGCATGACTTAGCTAAAGAGCATACGAGTTGAGATGGTCACGAATTGTGATGGCTCCGTGTTTACCAACATTACACAAAGAAGTAAATGCGTTGCCATACAGGTAGGAAATAAACAAAACACAAACTACGGAGAAAGAAGGGAGACAAAGTCGGAAAAACAGGGGTTGATAATTCAGTTCCATATAGCAAATAGAGAACACAATTTTTCGGTCGGCAAAATAGTATATTCCTTCCATTTTTAGGCAACCTTTCTCTCTTTTCTCCCCATCGCCGTGTCTTCCTTTACCCATATCTCTTTCCCACACTGCTCCCTTCCTCTCCCTATCTCTCTCTGTTCTTCCGTCTTTATTCTCTCTCTTCCCTTCCCTCTTTATTCTCTCTCTCTCTGTCTCTGTCTGTATCTCTCTTTCTCTCTCTTTCTGTCTCTGTCTGTCTGTCTGTCTCTCTTTGCGTTTCACATTCAAGCACTTGGGTTAACATTTTAATACACTTTAAAAAGGCTAAATTAATTGGATTAAACCCTATATTCTATGTTACATTCTAAAGATAAATAAAAAAATCCGGTTTCAAACTCTCTCCAACAATAACTGGTCCGGTTATTGTTAATAGGCCAAGATACGGGAAGTCAGGGAAGGTTCGTCCGTAAGATATTGATCATACACTAAAATAGTTATTGATACTAGATCTAACAGTCTGCTTACTTCTAAATGACATCTGATCCCACCTCTGTATTTGCAAAGGTCATGTGTATTTAATTTTCACCTTTTTTATTATTGCAGAGAACACCTTAATTGTTTATGAAATTTATATAAATATAATGGTCCAATAAAATCACCAGTTGGAATCACATGATCTAATTAATTAATCACCAGTGTCCCTAAAGCTTCATTTAACAAATCAACCAGTCGTATGTTTTGTCCGAGTATATTATTACCGTTTCCCCACCATCCCGACACGTTATACAGCTATTTGTTCTCCTCCACTTGTTGATTTTTCGTACTTTGACATCCCTCTCTATATGACTTGTATGACTTTTATGGCCTTATCTTTTATGCCACCCTTTTCCGATGTTGAGAAAATTATTTTGACGCCAACTTGTTCTGATGTTGAAAATATTGTTATTGTCTTTGTGAATTAATTTGTTGTGTTAAAAGTGGACAAAGGTCCACTTCCATTTTTTTTCATTAAAGCTGAAAAGTTGTATTTGGATTTGTGTTACTTTTACTACATGTACAAATAGGATCCATACACAGGCATTAAAGGGGCATAAGCTGTATTTCGATGTCTGTTACTTTTACTACTTGAAAAATAAGATCTATACACAGATATTAAAGTGACATAATCTTCAATTCGATTTTTGTTACTGTTAATACTTGTACAAATAAGATCCATACACTGGCATTAAAAGGGCATTAGCTGTGTTAACCAAAAACATTATTTATTATTTTTTTTAATTTTTTAAAATCATATATTCTTGTATAACATGTGAAAATCAAGTCAGGTACAGAGCGGGCTTTATTCACAAAATAACGGTTGTGTGCCAAACCTGGATTTCTCAATTAAATAAAACTCTAAGGAGCAGAAAAGGGGGGTAATAATAATCCTGTAAAAAAATATTTTTCATGAAAATGTGTTGAGATCCAATTTGGTATTCATATACAAATAGTCAGTTTGAGTTAATATCTTACAATTGAAAAAAAGTACCAAATATGGGTTACACAAGCAATTTTCACAGAATATGCAGAAATATGAGACTTTTATGTCTGTGTACATCTCTTTTTTGTAATCGTATATCAATTTGAGTAGTAAATAGTATTCCCCTTAACATAAGTATATGACCATAGCTATGCGCCTCAGCTATTGTGATGTTTTGTGCCAGTTTTCACGTTTTTTGTTTTTTTTTCAGTAAATTCGTAATTTTTGTGAATATGACCCTGGACCCTGAATACATAATTCTGAGAGGATTTAGAATTTTACGTCATGTGTCGGCGGAGGTATAATTCAAATAAACAGTACTCAGGTAGTACAGGAAAAAACAGTACCTAAAACATCAGGCACATAATACCCTATATGTTAATTTTTTATAAAGGGACATATATCAAAGTATTAAGCTCCACGATGCCAAAGATACAATATACACATCTTGTAAATATTGGACAAAGAAGGACATCTGAAAATCTAGAGGTGGCTGTCATGGAGGACTAAGCATCCCCTTCGACCGGTCAAACTTACTAGAGTCAAATTTAAATGACATAAGTGAGGAACAAATCCTTGTAACAATTGGTACAGACGACTGTTGCCGAACAAGTAACTCTCATTTCGTTAAACATGAAACTGAAAAAAAGTAATTAGAGATACAGATAGGCGACTTTTGCTTTTGATTAGATGTTTGGTAATTATGATTGTCATTGTGTGTGTGAGAGAGAGAGAGAGAGAGTGAGAGAGAGAGAGAGAGAGAGAGAGAGAGAGAGAGAGAGAGAGAGAGAGAGAGAGAGACAGAGAGACAGAGATAGAGGGAGAGAGAGAGAGAGAGAGAGAACGGGAGAGAGAGAGAGAGAGAGAGAGAGAGAGAGGGACAGACAGAGACAGAGACAGAGATAGAGGGAGAGTGAGGGAGTGAGAGGGAGCGAGAGAGAGAGAGAGAGAGAGAGAGAGAGAGAGAGAGAGAGAGAGAGAGAGACGGATAGAGAGAGAGAGAGAGAGAGAGAGAGAGAGAGAGAGAGAGAGAGAGAGAGAGAGAGAGAGATAGAGAAAGGAGAGAGAGAAAGAGAGAGAGAGAGAGAGTAACTACCGAGAATGTAAATAGTCTACTACGGTTATATTAAAATTCTGGGGACCAACATTTTTCTTTCAATGTGACATATGTTTAAAATAATCAAAACCGGATCATGGTATGGACAAATTTTCATCAAGATGGTGTTTAACTATTTTTTTTTTTCACCATTCAACAGGGATGTGCCACTTGCTTCCTTTCGTTCATCAATAGTTCTTGCTGGTTTGCTGATGGTTTCTGTGTTCATAAAAAATTCCCTTTTCGAACGTTTGCCTCTCCGCACCTTTGCGGAATATAAATATCAAAAACGTTCCTCTATGTATTCGCTGAGAGAGAGAGAGAGAGAGAGAGAGAGAGAGAGAGAGAGAGAGAGAGAGAGAGAGAGAGAGAGAGAGAGAGAGAGAGAGAGAGAGAGAGAGAGAGAGAGAGAGAGAGAGAGAGAGAGAGAGAGAGAGAGAGAGAGAGGTGTAAATTGGGGCACATTAACAGATTTAGAAAGAGTTTTTTTTTCGGAAAAATAAAAAAAAAAAAGGAAAATGTAATTCAATAAAGATGTAAAGGAATATCTATATAGGCTGCCTACGACTATCTTCACCCAACAGACTCTGTGATTTGCATTCTCCATTATAATTACACCATTACACATTCAAATTATTTTGTACATTCGGATTTGTCAGAGTATATATTCTCTTTTAAGTCAATGCAAATCCCATTTCAGCGAATGGTGCATGAGCGTACACTATGTAAATTGTTACATGTAGAATCTAGATCTATGACCATGCTGCTATATTTTCATTTTTTGTTATTTTATTCTTTTCTGGTTCGTATGATGCATGGCAGCTAATGTTTTGGTCGTTCTGACACCTGTGATTAGTTTGCTTTTGAAACAATTAGATAATCAAAATAAGATATTGTGACTACGTTTGATATTTGAACTAAATAATAACACAGTTATGAGAATATAAAAAAGCATGACTGAAAATGGCACACTTCGTATGTTAGTCTTATGAAAGACAGAAACCGAAACTACAGAGTGCATAATGCGTCATAATGCACAGCGGTCGGATATTAGAGGGACTTAAGCAGACAGGCTTCCATTTAGATGTATTATTTTAAGAATTTGATTATCATTCTCTTGATTATATCTTTATCATTAACCTTTTCTGTTGTTAACTGGGGAACAATTCCCAACTGCTTTATAAATACCATCCACTTTGATCACATTAGAGTTAAAAAGCGTCATTTCCTCCAGGACGTGTCGTGCTTTTTTTTACATAATATATCAACCAAATTTAATGTAGAAATTCAATTGTTGACCCATTTAGATCGTCTTTTGTCTGCCATCATGTATCGTCAGTTGTCAGTTGTTAGATAATTTCTGAGAAAAAGTACCGTCATCGAATCAATGTTCTAGATCAAAGAAACCAGGTAAAACCAATAATCTAGATCTCAGATACCATGTAAAACCAATACAGCAAAGAAACCGCAAACCAAAGATCAGTTTTGTAGTTTTACACTTTTGCTACATCCTTGTCTCGTGAATCAGTGTGCCGAATTTAATCAAATTTGGTAGGCACTATATCCACTGAAACTCATCAGGAGTCCGTGGCTAGAAGTTTGCAATAGGTAATAATAGTATGAGACATGGTAAACTCCCGCTTAAGCACTTATGATTAAAGAGAGATAACTCGTATTCTTTGCAAGCAAGCTTAAAGCGGGATGTAATGAGATTGCAGTCATTAATATTGACTTTCAGAGATATTTAATTATAAGACCGCATCCACCTTGCTACAAACTGTCAATGCTCAAATGGGAAAGGAGTTGCGTATTGCTGAAGGCACTTCATCATACTTTGATTTCTGAGGAATATTCCGAGCATCATTATATTTTTTTCAAACACGTATGCGGAATGATTCAACATGTCTGACTATAGAGGGGTATAGTGTTTCTGTGCTGAGTCATTTGATATATATATATATATATATATATATAATATATATATATA
>BROG01002341.1:0-10144 GCA_030159075.1 Atrina japonica | reverse complement strand
GTTCCCTTGCACAACACACCATAATATCCATTGGGACATAGTAGGTTACACTCTTCACCAAACCAACCTTTCGGACATTCTTTGAAAATATGGTTTGTTTAATGCTCGATTAACTTTAAATAAAAACATGTTCACGCCATTTTAAGATACCACTTTCTCTTTAGAAAATACTTATACATTTTTTTTTTAAATCGGAGCGCAAATGATGAAGTCTTATTGACAAAAACGATCATCTTGAGCATTATATCTTTGGTATTACGTTCATAATATTCATAGAGGAAGTGTTTGCTTTGTTATAAGTGTAAATAGAACAACTTACTGTCAGTATTGTTATACATACAACTGTTTTTGGCATTACATATCTGGTCAGCTGTACAGTTGCATATTTCATTCTAAGAATAAGATTCTTGGATTTTACATCACAACACCCCCAAAACAAAAAATAAACTAATACATTAAATTAAGAAACAATTATCTAGGTAATTTATAATTATTTCTTAAATATACTTTTATCCAACATTTTCTAATAAGTAAACGATATATTCACTTACTGTCAGTATTGTTATTTACACAACCCTCTTGGGCATATCTGATCAGCTGTACAGTTGCATGATTCATTACAACCCGAACCATACTATTCATCGGGGCAGTGTAGCTTACATTAATCAACGATCAACCCTTTTTGGTATTCTAAGATGACATGCTTCATTTAATGCTCGGTCAACAATAATATGTAATTTTGAATTTCCATCAGCAAAAACATTCATATCGTTTTTGGAAACAAATAAAAACGTACACAAATTCAAAAATATTCTGCAATACAATTAAATTTTGAAAATGTGTTTTAGGTAAGTATATGAAAATATAATTTACCCACAGTTTTGGGCATCACATATCTGGTGATCTGTACAGCTGCATGTTCCCTTGCAAAACACAATGTAAAATCAATTTATACATGGTAGGTTACACTCATAACCCAACATTCTTAAAAAGTATGGTTTGTTTAATGCTTGATTAACTTTCAATAATAATAAAAAAAAAACTCACGCCTATTTAAGAAACAAAGGATAAGGTATGATTGATAAAAGGGGTTTAATATAGATTATACATTTTGAAAATTCTGATATCCCCGAATATAAATGTAAACATGATGAAATACCAATAAAAAATCGAAACTCAAGTCCTTTAGAATACGACAAAATAGATAGGTAAATAGTCCTACATGAAGAACAATTGCGAATCCCAAAGGTGTTAGGACCAAGTGTCCGGAAGGAGTCATAGTCCTTTGTTAGCATGCCATAACCGTCGCAAATGTTTCATGAAACTTTTTCTAGTTCAATGAATAGGTCAAATTGTGTAAAAAGGTCAAGTTTGGTGAAAAGGTCAAGTTGGTGTAAATTGGAAAGAAAGTACCTCACCTATGCATGTTCCGCTCACGTATTGATAGTTAAAACAGCATTTCTTCTCACTGAAAATACATATTACAGTTAATTGTGCAATCAAATTTCAACAACAGTAACAATAATAATAATAATAATAATAATAATAATAATAATGATAATAATAACGTATGACACAGTGCAACTCACCCTTCCTGGACATCACACACTTTGTCACAATTTACACATGTAAAAAACCATAACAAAATAGCTATTACAATACTGCAGTATTTCATGATTATAAATATCCCATCTGTAACGTTCTCAACTGTTATCAGGGATGTGTAACGCCTGATTTTAAATTATGTAATTATTTCCTTAAAAGCAATTCATATTCGACATCATATCGATAAAACATGCAAACAAGGAAAACAATTATCAAATGTCAAATAAATAGGTTCAACGGATATAGGTTTAAGCATTTGTAGTTGCTAGCGTGAGTTTATCTCGGAACTAAATGTTAAAAATCAGGAACATGTATCGGGATGGTATATATGCGCGTCATCTGGTATTGACCGAGCCATAAAGTGTTGTATGATATGGAGTACTAATCGAAATCTAAGTACTGTGATTTCGCAATAGTAGATATGCATCTTTTATCCATACCTATACATTATTGTAAATATAATTTACAGTATCTCTTTAGTTCAGTTACATTACCTATAAAAGCAATTCCCAATGGAACGTTCTCGTGACGGTTGTATGTAAATGATGTTTTCCTTTTTATGTTGTTTTTTTTTATCCTGATCTATGATCCCAGATTTCAACTTTGTCACAATGGTCCTTAGATAATGTATTCCTACCAATTTTCTCATGTATAAGTGTAAGTTCAGTTAAAACGGATATAAACCATAACTGTTGTCCTTTTGGATCTTTTTATGAACTTATGATTTCTATTTCGTTCTATAGCTTTTTTACTGACTTAACAATCTTGTATACGAAATTGAAAGAAATATGATCAGAAATTTGGTTCATGAGACGATTATCAAAATACATTCAGTTGTTAACCTTTTTGGAGCCTCTGTTGGTAATATAACCCTTTTGTTTGCACGTCCTAAGATCCTTATGTACATTGTCGAATGAAATTCATACAGACATTAAGACAAAGCCGACAATGAATTGTTCAAACTTTAATTTTATTTACCTTAAGTTTACAAGTGTGTTATCATTTTATTAATCATCACGGCTGAACTTATGAAGTTAGAAAATATATAATATCTACTCCACTGTAGGTTATTACGGAACTCTGTAGGCGTAGCGTGTGAAATGTTTTACCTCGGAGTCGTCAGATAAATAACTGGCAATCACCAGCTAGTTTAGCATTTAGAGGTGATCGCCACGGGCATGGATACATTTGGTCTAAACTCAAAATTGTTCATAAATTTAATGATCCCTCAATGCGTGATATTTCCCGTCGAAATACGGTATATATTACATCTGCAATACATCAACACCTTAAAATAAAATATCGCTGCATAAGGACATCCTAGCGTATAAAATCTATGAATCGCCTCTCCAATTTTATTAATCTTGGGAACTATTTCACAGACTTTAAGGCATGTAGTTCAAAAAAGTACTTCATTGAATTTATTATTAACGTGTATTAATAGTTATGATTTGACATAGCTATATATATATATATATATATATATATAATATATATGTGTGTGTGTAATATGTGTGTGTGTGTGTGCGTGTGTGTGTGTGTGTGTGTGTGTGTGTGTGTGTGTGTGTGTGTGTGTGTGTGTCAACTGACGCAGCACACTATACCACGTTAAGGGAGACATGTGGAATCAGGCCGCATACGCGGCTGAAGACTGTAATGATACCGGAAATATTTCATAGAAATCAAAGCATGATGAAGAGCCTTCGATCATTTCCTTCAGCAATACGCAACTCCTTTACCATCTCAGCCTTGGAAGTTTTGTAGCAAGGTTGATGCAATCGTATAAACAAATATCTCTCAAATTTTACATCAATGACTGCTCTCCGCTTACACCGCCAACGTTTAACATTTAAGCTTACTTGCCAAGATTGCGAGTTATCTCTCTTTAATCATAAGAGTTGTATCGGGCGTTTACCATATCTCTTTCTATTATTAGCTATTGCAAACTTCTAGTCACGCGCTTCTATGCAGTTTCAGCGGAGATAGTGCCTACCAAATTTGATTAAAATCGGAATACTAGTGCATGAGACAATGGTGCAACAAATGTGTTAAAAATTACAAAACTGATAATTTATTGCGTTTTCATTGTTGTCTGTGATCTAGACTATTGGTTTTACATGGTGTCTGTGATCTAGATTATTGGTTTCACTTGGTGTCTGTGATCTAGATTATTGGTTTTACTTGGTGTCTGTCATCTAGACTATTGGCTTGACTTGGTGTCTGTGATCTAGACTATTGGTTTTACTTAGTTTCTGTGATCTAGACCATTGATTCAATGACGGTACTTTGTCTCAGAAATTATCTAAAAACTGACAACGGGCGATACATGACGACAGACAAAATAGTGTCTAGATAGTTCACCAATTGAATTCCTGCATTCAAAAAATCACGATATATCCTGGACGAAATGTTGCTTTTTAACCCTAATGTGCTCAAGTGGATCGTGTTAATAAAGAAGTTTGGTAATTGTTTCCCGTAAAATGATCCCGTATATCTAAATGGAAGTCCGCCTGATTAAGTCCCTCTAATATTCGGCCACTGTGCAAAACTGACGCTGCAAGCACTCAAGTCACCTTCTACTAGTTTTGTATTTTTTTTTCGGGGGGGGGGGTGGATCATAAGTATGGCGAAATATATCCCAGAGGAATTTCCTCTTCGAATATATTCTCCTGTTGAGCCGCTGTATGGAGTTCTCAACATAGATATCTATATCTGTCATTTTCAGTTACCTTTGTATGATTTCGTTGACTTTCTGTCCCTCTATTCATTTGATGGTTATATTGTTGAGTGTGGTGTAAAACATTATTCAAATTTCAAATTCATGACTGAATTTTGCTGAAATGTATTTTTTTAATCTTTATGAAATAAAGGGGAGGGGGTTGATTTTAGTATTAGTTTTTCAGCCTGTTCTATGAAACCGCTCAAGGGATGTCGACAATGACGGATCCAAGGTGAATAGAATAGTTCCCAGAGGATACTCCTCTTTGAAAATTTTCTCCAGTACTACTGCAAAAATCGAAAAACTACAAACAATATAGTGGTCTACATTGATGTATAATTTCAAATTTGTGTTTTTCATCGCAAATAGGAAGATAAATCTTTCACACATTTTTGACTTCTTTTCAGACTTTACCCTTTTCATTCATTTTCAACTCAAGTTGTGTTGTAATCATTTGAAAATGGGGATTCCCATCCTAAAATCATATATTTGTAAGATACCAACAAATTCCCATCGGTGCTTGAAGCACTATGGTACAAATAAAAGGTAAAATATTAAAAAAGAATGTTTCACATATCTGTATACCCTGCCAAAATTTTTCACCAACATGAAGATGTTACCAGCTACAGGTGCGGTGCCACAAATATGATTCAATACAGAGAGGTTTCTTTACTGATAATTTGTGATTTACCTGGTATTATATGGTATTTTGACTCCATGGTAATTTGACACAGCGGGTAATCGACCATATATGATAATTAAACCTCAGGGATAAATACATGTACCAAATGGTATATTTAAACCAGGGTTGAATTACCATATACTTCAGCAATGGTTATTAACCACTTTTCATATTGTAGATTATCTCCCCCCCAAAAAAAAATCCTTTGCCTGAAATAGATAACTAAATGGGTTTTAAATACATCTGACAATGTATTTTTATATTCTGACTGTTTTAATGTAAAAAAAAATGATTTCGGCGGTGGGGTATGAGATAGAGGTAATCTACCATGACCATGGTAAAATGACAACCTCTGTAACTCTATTTATTTGCAAAATATAAAACATACAGATTTTTGTTTAACTTTTAATGCCTCTTGCACTTTCTGTAGTCATCGTTTTAGAAAGAGTCCATTTTTTGTTGGGCCGTTGGCGCTCCAAGGCCGAGTGGTTAGATCACCGCGTTTTGAACCATGAGGTTTTTCACTTCTGGTCCGCGCGGTTTTGGGTCCCGCTAGAAACTAAGTTGATTTTTATGAGCAAGATTGCTTTATTTATCCATCATATTCTTCTTTGTATTCTTTTCACATTTACTGGTGATGGTGCTCATGTGAGTAAATTAGAACCACTTGGGACTCTTGTTTGTCCTTGCAATTACCAAGATTATCTGATAAGTTATGCTGCTGTATTTGATTAATTCTGTAATAAGAAATACTCTATGACTTTACCATTGTCAAAGTGTGTATAGTGGAACCTCTCCTATAGGCCATAAATGAAAGGTGGTCTCCCAAGCGAAGTGGTCATCAGGCGAGGTTCCACTGTATACTTATATTCTGATAAAGATGAAAAAAATACTGGAAAATATTATTTCAGACCTGTTAGAGCACTCAGCTCTTGATTTGAGGTCGTGAGTTCGAGTCCAGTTTGCAGCAGGTTGGTTTCCTATCCTTCGGATGACACAGTAAAAACTTAGGTCCCATGTTACAGTAGGTGTCGGCACGTTTAAGACTCCTTACCGCTCAATGGCCATAAGTGCCGAGCATAGGCCCAAATTTGAAGCCCATCACCGGCATTTGGTGACGTCTCCATATGAGTGAAAAATTCTTGAGTGGGACGTTATATGAATATCTGGAATATTTAAGAAGGTAAAAACATAATTTTGTCATGAGTTGCCTGAATGTCAAAGTATAGAAACTGAAGCTTATTGCTAGAAATATTAACGGGTTACCATGGCAACAATATTTTGTGAACATTGCAATGTATTAGAGAACACTAAATCTTGATATGTATATACTCTGTTTTTCTCAAATTAAATACCAGTTTTCTTACTTCAAAGCTCATGTATCTAAGAATCAGCAATAAAATAGTATCAAGGCATAGGTTATTTAGTTGTTAAGCAACCAAACATTTATGTCGCTGAGGAATATATATGGTGTCATATTTTCAGTTATGTGCCACCAATAGAAAAATATAAACAAACGTCATGACTTATTTGAATGTCAAAATCACAGATATTATATTCTATTGCTCTTTTTACTGGTTTCCATGGCAACCAAATATTTTTACAAGTGAAAATATTGAACTTTTCTCAAACTAGATTAAGAATGTATTCATTTAAAGCCTTCATATATCGGAATCATAGAACAGCAACAAATCATAGGTTACTTTGGTTGCTTAGCAATCATTCATATATTTGTTTCTGTCGAGTTTGACATTATTTTTTTTTAAAAATCCAAACAAAACTTGTTAATTACATAAGCATCATATTATCTAATCTTTCTAGCATTTTTAAAAAATCATGTATGAATATGTACCAAATAAACAATTTTTTGAAAATTGATAATTTGTGAAATTTAGCTTTTTTTCTGCATTCCGTCACGGTGCCAAATGATACTTTTTCTCATAAATTATAGTTGCACTATTTTGGATGACACTGTAAATTTCGAAATTGTGAAAATAAGTGTTCTGTAACTTTTCTGAAAAATAACACAACACTACAAAAATGGCTTAATTTTCCATGATACTTTAGAAATCCAGGTCCGTTTGAGTGGGAAGTTAAAAAACCCAATTTCCCTTAGCAACAATATATATATATATATATATATATATATATATATATATATATATATATATATATGTATATATCGATTATGCACACAGTTCATCGCCATTAAGTTAATTATAGTTAAAGAGTAACTTTCAGAAAAATCAGAGATTTTTAGTGTGCCACCTTTTGCATGATTCTTACAGAGACCATTACTTAAATAAGTTCATGCTATATATATTTTACATATTACAATAAGTATTTATCTAATTGTAATATATCATTAAATGATATTCAGTAATTGTAATTTTATTATTCTGAAACTTAATCTTTGTCTTTGTTTAATGTACAATATGTCAACATTCATTGTGTTTATTGTAACTTTGTCTTTATTTTAGATTAACCGTGTGTGTATATGTCATCAGTGTAAATAAAATATAGAACAAGAACCTGAGTCAAAGACTTTCACTATGATATATATATATATATATATATATATATATATATATATATATATATATATATATATATATAATATATATATATATATATATATATATATATATATATATATATATATTATATATTATATATAATTCGCCATTTGTGTTTCTTTGAAATCCATCCAGGTAGACTGTTTGAGGATAGGGCCTCACAATTCCACACTGTCGTCATTATCACTGTATTTTCAAAATCATTAGTTCCCTTTTAGTTCCTTTAATTGTTTGAATGCCTGTTTGGCTAAAATAAGGGTTTCTTAGTAATAAAAACTTAAATTTCAAGAAGTTAATTCAAAAATGCAAATTTGTGATTTAAATCTTTTGATTTGCTCAATAATTTTCAGAACTTATCGAGATGAATCTTCATGGGTGCCCTTATGAACATTTCCAAGTTCCGAATTAATAACAATAATAGACCAATTATTTGCAAGTACCGATTTAACCATAATACGTACCGGGTCATATATAATACTTTTTTAAGATGATAGTGACTGCTCCTACGCCAAACACTCGGCATACAAAGTGAAAGTCACTGGTCTTCCGGATAAGACTGAAGACAGAGGTCGTGTCTCCTCTCCGACGTGGCACTTAGAAAATCCCTCACTGTATTGGCGTCATTCCACGGGTAAAAATGTGTGGCACTTTTAGGAGAAATAAAATCTCAAATACAGTTTTCATTTTTTTATTAGATACAAGATTAATTTTAAATAATATTTCAAACTTTGTCAACTCCAAAGTACATATGACAAACATGTTCTGACTACATATACAATTATTACCGACAATAACTAGAAGTGTATCCCAGTCCGGAAATGATAGCAATTGATCATTTCATGTCATAGATTGATCTGTTTTGATGATGCGGAAGTATGTTTTCAAATTTGATATTTTGATCCTGTTTCTTTGTAATCACAAAATATAAAAAAGCATCATGATAACAAAACAAGGACGACAAATCAAGGGACATTGACCAAGCAGCGAAATGAAAGTCACAAAGATTGTAATCGCATCTACTATCTATTTATTACTAATCTTGCACGGATACAAGTATTTTATCATAAGTACTTTCTCGTGTAAGGTATACATGTATATTCCCATTTTCAGAGACACAATTAGAAATAAAAGGTTGAGAAAAAGCAAGTAAATATGCACAAATAACTCCATACAAACATAACATAGTACATCTCTCAACCTAAACAAACATGTTCCGTCTGCATTACGGTATCAACAATGTAAATCTATATTTCCATATTCAAAATAACACATATTCACCTTGTGAAAAATGTTTGAGCATACATAGAGAGAATAACGGTAATACAAAGTTATTTTTAACATTGTCTGTTTATACAACATGTTTGAATTCCGTACTGTCCTTGAAGTGAGATAAAACCCACAGAAATCTCCATGTCAAACTAACACCTTGAATCTAGTGATTGTTCTGCACGATAATTTTGTTTAGAATCATGAACCCAAGATCAAAGTCCAGGGTACATGGCACATCAGATAATTCACATTCTTACTACATTCATACAATTTAATCAGCTGCGTGTCAATGCCTAATTATGCAAGTATAACATAACTTCTTTCAGATAACCAGCTGTAAAATATATATATATACTTGCAACTGTAACTGTATTTATCCTTATGTAGTCATCTTACTTATCTGTCGACCATATTATCTACTTTATGTCAACATGCTTCAGAATACTAGCACACATTTAATGAACAATGTCTTCTCCACGCCATGTCTGCGGATGTTACTCCACACCCCCCTCCTTTACTCCAGATACCTGTGCTTGTTGTACTTCATTTCCTGTATCCAGGAGTGGTTTTGCTAGACTGTAAGGGTCTCCTCCTGCGTCTGGCTTCGACTTAGATTCAGATTCCTTTATTTTTAGCAAGCAATTTTTAGATGTGTCATAGTGGCTCTCTGTTGGACTTGATTGATATCTATCCCATCTAGATCTCGAGAATGATAAAACATTATAATCACTTGAAAACGTTAGAGTATGCGAGTACGTTGCATCGATTTCGTAAAATGCAAATAAAATATCTCTATAACGTTTAACTTCTCAAAAAACAAACTTATAGAATCTAATAGTGCTTACCGTAATTAAGAAAATATTTTATAGATACAGGATATTACAATTTATTAAATACCATTTGGTATTATCAGTTTTTCTCATATGGATATTTACCCACTCGATCCATACACATTTTGCTAATTTTAAATATACTATCTAAAGTTAAGATAACCATATTTATGCAGTTGTTTCTCTTAGGTGGATTTCGGCTATACTCTTTGATTTATTAATTGACCTTATATGATTCAACTTTCTCTTTAGAAAATGCATATACATTTTTTTTAAATTGGAGCTCAACTGATGAAGTCTAATTGATAAAAAAGATCGCCTTGAGCATTATAGCTTTGGTATGTTTATAATATTCATACTATTAGTTCACAGAAAGTTTTGTTTTTTGGTATAAGTGCAAGATAGAACAACTTACTGTCAGTATTGTTATACACACAATCTTTTTCGGTATTACATATCTGGT
>BROG01002340.1:0-10167 GCA_030159075.1 Atrina japonica | reverse complement strand
TATATCAAACCCATTTCATGGCCATGTGCAATTATTATCTCCTAAATCCTTTAACTCCTATTATTTCTCTGCCTCTTGCCTGCACTATTTCTTTTTAACACTATTTGAAAGTTCTCAGTAACATATATAACCAATGATTGTCACCAGTGCTATGGTAAAAGTGCTCAATGTAAATGGATTTTAATTTTTAGATACACCCAATTTAACTTTAATATTTTTTTTTATTTAAAATATCATAATATAAAAATATTATTTTTGAATGTGTAGCATGCAATAGATATACATGTACCATATAGCTTTATGTGCTAGCTTTTTAGTTTAGAAAGCTAATATAGCATGGCGACTACTATTATCATATTCTTCACATTTTTTTAATATATCAATTCTTACACTTAGCATAATATTATTTTGCATTAATTGAAATAAAATATCTTATAAATACTTTCAAATTGATAATTGTAATAATGTAGTTTTGGTTGTAAAGCCTTATTTGAATGGCTAAACAAATTAATCTTTGACTATAATGCAATTCTTAACTTGCCTACTTCTTAATTTGAGGCACCTGCAAAATTGTTTTGAAAAATGTTTAAACTGTAAACATGTCAGAATTAATAGATCCCTGTATGGTAACTGTGGTTCTGCATGCTCTTTTGCAGGGCAAATTAACACAACATGGTAAAATATGTCATTATACTTTGTAAATGTAACAATTGAAGTTACATTATATAAATAGTGCCTGTTTGGGAGGGTGTAACTTAAATTGTAAGTTCAATTGTTTCATTTACGTCATTTTATATTTAACTAGTGTACATGATCTACCTACTAAAACTTGGGCATTAAGGTATATCAATTTGCCCTGCAAAAGAGCAATACTGCAATTGTCGTGAAAAGGACTATTGATGTTTTAAAATTATGCATTCATCTCCATTTCAGAAAATTGTATTTTAGGGCAATTATTCTTGATTTACCATTACTCCTGTCAAATAAATTAATGGTTGAATTATCTATTACAGGTGGAATCTTTCAACGAGACATATCCACCATCATGCGTGTTATGCATAGGATTAATCAATAATGTTTATGTTATTGAAGGTTAGTTTTTAAAAAAAGAGAAGTCAAGATGAGTAATGCTACATGTATATATATACACCTAACATTTACATAAGTGTTTGTGTACTGTTAAAAAAATTAGGTGTTAGGTTTATTCCCGTGTGACGACAGTATTTGCCCTATGAATTTAAATAAATTTAAATTCAAATAAATCTATGCATTAAAATAAACTTGTTTTTGGTGCTGGATCTCTCTAAGAAGGTACTTTCTCAATGCTAGATTGATTGCAATATGTGTACTTATTTTCATATAAATGTTTACAATGCCTATTTTACATTGATGGTATTGAATCTTTTTGTAGGTTCGTCAGAAATGAAAGACTTTTTTTTTAGAAAACCTGAAGTTGAGAAGTTGTTCAAAGAAGCAGTGCTTTCTCAAACTTATAATAGTAAGTATAATAGTAAGCTGAAATCATTTGCATTATGAATTATTGCATTATGCAAACCTATGTGATAAAGAGGTTTTGAAGCAGCATACTAGTTGCGTTGGATATCATCCAAAGTACCTACAGGTGTAACCACGAGGAATATAAGCTTAAAAAATATTAAGAAATAGATAGTGACCATCCTTTTCATATATGATGCTTTAATATTTGTTGATATAAAAAAAATTGTATGTCTATTTTCCATATATACATGTATATGTTTGGTATCAACAAATTCTGAGGCATTAAGAAATGTGTTTTTGATCTGTATATCAGTCAGTCGATCAGTCCCTTTTTCTTTAACTCAATGCAACCCCTCTTTAACTGCTGGAAGAAACTTTGTAGGTACATGTATTAAGAAAACAATGTGTAGATGTGCATATTATTGTATCTGGAAATCTGATTCCATTACTTTACTTGGAATATCATCCTATAAAATTTAGAATTTTATAAGTTATAAAAGACAGAAATATATTTATAAGTGCATATTTGCAGGAAGATTTTATGGGAGTTATGCCTCTGGTATTGAATTATTTTGATTACTTTATGTGAACCTAACCATTTTTTTAAAATATTTACATTTATCGATATATACGGTAAATGCCATTTATCGAAGAAGAATAAATCAAGCGGCATAACTCTAATAATTTTAGTAACCAATATTTTATCCAAGGGCGATAACTCTAAATCAATAGGTGCGGGTACTTATATGTCAATAATGTAATGACGTCATTATTGCCTGTGCAATTATCAATCCGTTAGATGCTGCCGATATCGAACTGTCTTGATTAATAGCTTTTATATTTCAAACAACATTTCGAGACCAAGGAGGTTATCCTGCAACATTCACTATAACAAGAACTTTATTTCTATTCTACTAACAGCCCAGTATTTTTACAGATCGTTTCTCCTATAGAGAGACGATCTAGGTCATTTTGACGGCTGTTCCGTGTAACCCCAATGGTTTTGTTAGTAATGTTTACATGTGTATCGATCAAAGGAATCATATGCAGACGACAGAATTTTTCTTTGGATTTTTTAATACTCTTTACTTATTTATAAAATATCTTTGAATCATGTTCCTAATATATTAAGGGCAATTTTATACGATTATATTACTACAACACGTTATATGTTAAATTATTTTAATATGTAAAAACACGCAGTGAAAGTGTGCTAGGGAGGTCCTAGGAACAGCCGAATTGATCTCTAAAAAATAAAAATTTGAGGCAATACACATTGTTTTGACTGGAACTAATTAACATGTGAAATTGACATGGTTTTAAAACTTTTTACGGTTTGAAGTTGTACTTCCATGATCAGTACGAGACAAATGGGTATTTCTGATCTGATAATTTACTGATGATGTTCGTGGTATATTGGAGAATAATGTCCGCGGCATCTCTTTGATCTCAGCAATAACTGTAGTAGAATGTTCATTAATGTAGCATTCTCACTGTTTCTTTATTAATATACTCTTTTAAAAGAGCATTACTTTATGTTTATTATAATAGACAAAGAAAGGCAAGAAGTAGGAGGTACACGCACTGGTAATCCTTCAACAGAAGAACTATCTGTTAAGGAAGTTCTTCACCAGCATGCATATGATATGGACATATCCCTGATGCGCTCAATCATATCTCAAGCTGCATCTCCTCCGAAAGCAATTTCAAGTAAGCGAATGTTCTTTGTACATCTTCATAAGACAACTGGCAAAGAACATACTAAAGAGTGAGAGAAATATAACTATTATTGTCCAACTATGCAAGAAGCACCATTCACAGAATAAGATTTATCCCCTTTATTTTGATATTGCTGAAATGCATTAAGAAAACTCATCATCAACATTCCATATGTGAAGATTTGATGTCTATAAGTCTTTTCCCAATATAAGTACTTGCATATGAAAAACAAAAACAAGCAACTTTTAAACTTGTTAAATTATTGATATTTCTCCCAAAATAAGTGAAGCAGCACCCAGAAGTTCACCAACACTCTTTAAAGAAATATCTAATAAATATTATAATGGAATCGGTTTTATTTCAAGTTTAGCCGGAACATAAGACAAATGTTCTCTGAAACACCACAGTGGATGCTAATAATTTTTATTTAAGTCAGAACTGCCAGATCATAATAAGTCTGCATTATATGAAACATAATTGATCACTACAAATTGTTCCAGCTATTGCGGTCTATTGCCAGTTGTATGACATGAACATTAAGGCATTTAAGACTAAATAACTGTTCTCTTAGATTTTTTTTGTTCACTTGAACATAAGACCTGCATAAGGCAATACAAGTAGAGCAAAGACATAGAGGTGCACCACAGACAGGCAGAAGTGGAGGAAGTGCAAAGCTGACACAGAGATTTGGTGTTTTAATTGGAAGGCAGGACAACCATGATTCATATTTATGGGAGACTCATTTTTTTGTATTTCTCATTAGCACTTTCAATTTTTAAGACATGTGTTAGTTTAAGAATTTATTGTATGCATCATACAATCACAATATCTAAATTATGATTGACATAATGTTTGATGAGATGGAACTTCGAATGTCCTTGCTACACATATTATTAAAGTATGTGAAATTTCCAACTATGAAGTATATTTTAAGGTAGCACATTACTGTTTTTGATATAACAATAGTGTTCAACAGGCTTCAGTTGGTTATACATTGCAATGTATATTATGTTACAATGGGTACCGGTACATGTATTACCATGATATGCATGCTTACATATTCTTTATTGTAGATAAGGATGGACGCAGAAATTGGTATTCGCGAGAGAATTGCCCAGACTGGTGGACAAGAACAGGGCTACCATTCCAGTCTGTGAATCATGCACCATGTAATTTGATCATTTGATGAATTTATCCAGTCTTAGTTACACCATGTAGCAAAATAACAGTGGTTGGCCAGATTATACATACAATTTCCAGTGTCTTTGTCTATGATAATACTACCAATCAATTTTTAAATGTATGGACCCCAAAATTTTAATTAATGACTATTTCAATATAAAATCACACAAATTCTGATAATGATATAAATATCAGTAATAAGGAATCATTCTTAGAATATTATGAGGTGATAATTTCGGTCTGGGCATAATCAAATCTATCATAAAGCTCTTAGGACTTTATTGGATTTGATCACCTCTCAACCTTATTTGATCACCTCATAATACTCAAAGAAAGATATTTATATCAAACTGTTAAAATCATACAATTACTTAAAGTAATAGACAGAAAAAAAATCAAATGCTTAGAATATGAAATTCAAATTATAGCTGTAAAATTGATTGCAAGTTAATTATTTTGGTTTCATCTTCAATATATTTTTCAGAATTCACTTTTTATTTTTCTTTAACAGCTGGATCCAAGAAGTTGACGAAAATTCCTTTGATGAGCCTCATTGAGTCTCTTCAAACATACTTGGGTATAACCCCAAATGGGGCTAAAAAAACAAACAAAACGTCATATGTTTCTTGCTTTTTGGTAAGTACTACATGTACTATATTTGAAATTTAAGATAAAATTATGAAATCTCTATAGGAAATAAAAGATTATTTAGAATATGTATGAAAGGCTTTATTGATAGATGTAAAATTCATACCTATCAAGAAAATTGCCAGTATTTTAATATAATGATATATTAATTCAGTTTTGAACTTTTTTTGCAGTAAATATCATTTAATTACAAAAAGCTTGTAGATTCTAAATCTATAAGAAATTGATATTTTAAAAATAATTGTAGTATGCGAATGATGATGCAGCAGCAGGTGTAGATCCTGCAAATTTAAATGCAGGTGAAGATCCCATGGATGATATAGGTGTGGATACCACTGATGATATAGGTGAAGATCCCATGGATGATATAGGTGTGGATACCACTGATGATGTAGGTGTGGATACCACTGATGATGTAGGTGTGGATACCACTGATGATGTAGGTGTGGATACCACTGATGATGTGGGTGTGGATACCACTGATGATGTAGGTGTGGATACCACTGATGATGTGGGTGTGGATACCACTGATGATGTAGGTGTGGATACCACTGATGATGTAGGTGTGGATCCCATGGATAATGTAGGTGTGGATCCCATGGACGACATTGCTCCCACTGATGAGATTGCTGGAGAAGATCCCATGGATGATGTAGGTGTGGATCCCATGGATGGCATTGCTCCCACTTATGAGATTGCAGGAGAAGATCTGGTAGATGATGAAGATGCTGATGATATCAAATGTAAAATAAGAAACATTTTCGAGGAAGATGTAAGTTTACTTTATTGAATTTGTATATTTTAAAACTGCATGTATTCTACTATCTATTCATTTATAGTATAGGTAAGAAAACGTTAAAGGATTATGAGTGTGACCACGCCCAGATGTCTGGTACATAACTAGGCGATGGTGCACGTTCATTTGGGGAATTAAGCTCAAGGGGGGATTAGTAAATCAAGAATGCACAAAGTCCAAATGGCAGGATATGAGAAATGTTTATTAAAGATTGTTGCTCGCAACAAGATGCTTTCAGGTAATTCAGGCATTCTCGAGAAATTAAGCGTCAACATTCTTAAGCGAGAGTCTGAGTAGCTCAGTCGATAGAGTCGTGGACATGGCCCAGGTGACCCGGGTTCAAGCCCCGATCGCCGCAGTTTTTTTTTTTTACTATTTTTCGCTTAGATCTACGATTTTATCTTTGAAGTGATAAGTTTAATCTAATCTATTCAAAAATCGGACGGAAGACCCATTCGTTGCTCGCAACGAGATCGTGTCTAGTTCATATTATATCCGTATTACAAATTCTTAAAAAACTATAGCAAATTCACTATGTACATATTTTCTTTTACTAGACTACAATTTTTGCTAATTGAGGCTTAGAACGAAAATAAATTATTTTGATCCTTTAAATAATTGGATTTAAATTGAAGAATTTACTATGTTAAAATAAATTCATTTAAACTGTTATGTTAAATGGTAGTGCAAACTTTTAAAACTGTAATGAAGTTCATTATAAAAGTTTTAAATCTCGTCATTTCGGGATGTATATTCGTTATATCTGAATTGGTTATAACTGTAAAATTTGCAAAGATTTTTTAACAATTTATTAAGAACTATACAAATAAAAATTGCTATATCCAAGATTTCACTACATCTGTGTTCATACTAAATGAGTTTTACTGTATATACATGTAAAATGAGGAGAACATCATAGATTATTATTAAAATTAAAGTATTTCGTAAATGTATTTCACAGGCACATAGATTGTAATTATTGTCTGAAAAATGTGTGGTATTGTGCATTTTTCACCCCCAAAATTAAAGTTTTATAAAAAGCTTTCAAAAAAGTTGGAAGATTGTTAAAATCATATTAAAAATAAGCGTGTAAAAGGTTATCACCACAGTGACGTCAAAATGTAGAAATGACGTCATGAAGATTGTCTTATTTTGATAAAATGATGTTTTGTAACGAAATATGAGTGTTTTTCAATGGTATTTCGACTGGGAAACATTGAGCGCAGGCTTCCTCAAGTACCATTTTCTAGTATGATGTGTATACTTGTATGAACGAAAATATATGTTGAAATCGTACTTGAGCAGACATGTGCTCTATTTTTCTGAATGCAAAATATAAAGAAAAAAAGACAATTTTCTCATTTGTTTCCAAAATTACAGGAATTGGATCATTTAGGTGGCGTTATGAATAAACAGCGAATGAGCAATGATAACCAAAACCAATATTAAAGTGATAGGCATCTTCTGTACAATAATTTATGAAGATGTGATTTGCAAACGATACTATTTCAATATTTGTTAAAATTGAGGGCAAATATTCGACCATACCAAATATAATCCTTTGTCAGGGCTGTTTACATAATACATCTGTAAACTTGATCATTTTTTTAGTTTGTTTCCTATTTTTTTGCACAGAATTTGTTTTCAAACTAAATTATTTAATAGGTATTATGTCCCATTTGAAAAGGTTTAGGCCCTTAATATGAAGAAACCCATTTCTTTAGATGGGGGAGAAGTTTTGATTTTCACAATTTGTATATTTTGTAATTATTTCTTGCATGCATGTTGTTTAATTAACAGTCAACATGGGAAGAAAAGAGTTTGAAGATCATGAGGTTGGTTGACACATGGGACGATCTTATGGAGTCTGCGTCTACAATAATGGGCAACATCCCAGATTTTCCAAAACAATTATCGAACAACTGGATTGCCCCACAATTGTTGGATGTGAATAAAAAGTGTGTACATGTATCTGAAATGCAAATTGATAATTTTTATATTTTCTCTATTCAATATTGATTTATATTTTTGGAACATAATGATATTAACCATTTAAAAAATTTGGTCAGGTATTGTGATTTCATTCCAAAATCCATTGGAAATCGAATGGTCCTCCAGTCCACTCCAAATGGAAATTGCATTTTTAATGCAATTTCCATTCTCATGTATGGCAATGAGTCTATGGCAATGATGCTCAAAGTGGCAGCAGTGGCAAACATGGTTGATCAGCTGATCCCATTCACCAAATATGTAAGTGCAAAATTAACTGAATATTGCAGCAATTGAAAATGAAACATGAACAAGAGATGTTTGTGAAACACTTCTGTCCCCCACTCCTTTCTTGCACATATACATGTATTATAAGGTGCACATGTCTTTATTAGGAGCAGTAAAGATATTGGCAATATGCATGGAAATGAATTTGACCTTTTTGAACTTAAAATCAATAAGGGCCATCTACCGGTATTTGATCATGTAAGGCATGTCTAAGCTAAAAAGTTTCATAATTATATAGGTGCCATACTTCTTCTGTATCCCATATTTGGTAAAAACATTATTTTCATGATACAGTGCATCAGTAATTTATTTGTTCAACCTTTGCAGAGATATGAATGGAAAGCAAATAATTTAAGCACAACTCGAGCTGTCAAAAATTGCTCAATTGTACCCAAAACATACGGTAACTTGACCTAGATAATCTTATAATAAATCTGTATACTCAAAACCAAATTTGACCAAGATATTTTTATGATAAATCTGTATACCAAATTTTATTTCAGTATGTGCAACCTTTGCAAAGAAAATGAATGAAAACTATTATTGAACTGACTGACCAACAGACAGAGAGATAGATAGACGAGACAAACAGACAGACAGACAGACAGATGACAGTAGCAAAGCAATATGCCCTCCCTTTTTTAGAGGGGAATGTAAATATAAGTTGATTTTCTCTTGATGATTTAAATGATACATTCATGTATGTACAGTGTATATGAATTTTTTTTAATGAATTTCAGATCATTGAAGAATTCAGGGGGGACATTTCTCTTTGGGTGAGTTCTGCCACTCGAGGTTATACTAGTACCGGTACTCAGGATCCCACAGATATCGAGGGTATATGCAGAGTAGAGTTGCTAGAAACTCTAAAGCACCCTTACATGGATGGATGTAAGTATATTGTGGTGCATTACTAGCTAGTCTAAAAGTAATCCAAATCAATCCTTTAAAGATTGTTGATTATATGCATTTTCTAAGTACTTTGGTATGAAATAAAATTGTTTACATGTAATCTTCCTTTTCCTTTCTCATTCATAAATCTCTAAATCAATCTTACCATAATTGAAATTGATAGTAATAATCCAGTTGTTAATTGTGATTAAAGTACATGGTTTTTATGCTTTTGTTTGAATCTGCTTTATAAACTAATACTTTATTACTTTCATTTTTTGGGGTGGGGGTTCTAGCTTTATTTCATTTGCATCTGCTCACATCACTCCTAAGGAGACCCATTCAGCAACACTGTATCAAGAAGCATTATGACTCCTACAGACAATTGCTGTTTCCGCCACTGGAAATGGCTATCAACCCAGCACCTTTGCATCTGGTATGGGTTCCTGTTAAACCCAGGAGTGTGTGAGTACTTTCGATGCTATTCGATAATCACCTTGAAGAAAAATGAATTAAATATTACATTCCATTTTTCACCTTTTCAATACTGTTATGCACATAAACTGGACTTGTCAGCTTTTGAAAATTATAGAAAAACATTTCACCTTTCACATAATACTGTAGATTCCTTATTCCTGATTTTACCGAGTACTCAATTCTGGGATTCCCCCACTTTTGAATCAAATCGTGAGAATAAAAAATCGCAAACATGGAACTTTTATTCTAATCTCTCAACTCGCAGAAAATAAAAGCGAGAATTTCTCATGTTTAATTTGGAATCTACAGTATTCAGAATTCTGTAATATATTCAGAAATTAAATCAGAATTTTAAATACACTCACACACAGTTATAAATCATGGATAAGTCTGGTGCAAATTTTGTAGAAATAAAGAGAAGGATAAGATTTAAGATAAACAAACTAGTTGCCTCAGTTGGGTATGAAACTTTTCATGCCTGATTTGTGGTGGCTAGACACACAGCAGGTTAAGTATACTCTGTGTCTGGCTTCCTTCATCAAACAAACTTTTGACACCTTTACCTTATGGAAAGGTAAGATAGGAGGAAGTGGTATGTTTAAAGTTGAGAAAAAGTAGAGGTTTTTCTTTGCAACTTGTCAGTAGAGTCTGGATGACAGCTTTAACTAAAAATGAAGTAT
>BROG01002339.1:0-10205 GCA_030159075.1 Atrina japonica | reverse complement strand
GTGAGCTACGTGTGTATGTAGGTTTATTAGAATTCGTATTAGACCCTAGCTTTTCTAACAACCAATTTTAGTAATGTGTTTTGCAAGTAAAAGAAATATATATATCATTTGAAGCTTTGTCTGTTGGGACCAGTGCATATTGGTCATGTGAATCAATAATTTTCCTCATAGCAATTTTGCCCAACTGAATCAGTCATCTTGGAAATGCTTTATGTTTTGCACATATGGTATTAATGGCTATATTGCCAAACTTGGAAATGGTTTCATACTTACAGTTTATACTATCTCTTCTGAAACCCAATCGACATCAATTCATGGTTATTAATTTTCGATATCTATTTAAAAAAAAAAAAACTTCACCATGCGCGGGCAATGCCATGTCAACACCCTCGAACGGCTTAAATAGTTATTAATTACATTTCACATTAAACCCGTGAAAGATGGAGTGAGTATAATTTCATGTTGTAAATTTTGAATTTACATGGTGGGTGTAAATACAACTTTTAAAACACCACCCACTAAATCCAACATTTACAACATGACACTAACATTATTTGACATTTATATAGATACGAAACTCAGGACGAATAGCCTGCTTGGCGCTTATATCATCTAAGAGTAATAAGACGTTCATAAACAAACAAATTTAATTGTCTCAAAATATTAGAGTGCAAATGATTAAAAAACAAAACAATAGCTCGTGAAAACTTCTCCTTACAGTTGATCTGCAACATCTGGGGAGTTACCCCCCCCCCCTAAAGAATCAATATGAATAATAGCCTTGTACATGAAGCCCTCCGGTGTACAAACACGCACCCTCAGGTACCAAGCTATACGACGAATCTTTGTATCCATGGCAGTGTTAGAAATAGGTCCGAATATAAAGCATCTTCGATATCAAGGTATAAATCACTAAGATGTCTAGGATATAGGTACAAATCTGGTAAAAATGGACAAACACGGACCTCTTGGTCAAGAGGTGCGATCAGTGCCATGGAGGAGTAAGCATCCCTGTCGACCGGTCACACCCGTTTTGAGTTCACAGTCAAATTAAAATGAAATGCGTGAGGAAGGAATCCTCGTCATAATAGGTACAGATGTATCAACAACCGCCATCGAACAGCTAACTGAACATTTCACTTAGTAAAACAGAGTAGTCGTAAACAAGACTACTATGCCGACAGTGAGATTTGCGGAACGTTGACATTAAATGCGGTTTTCGATATCCCTGTGTCGATATTTTCCCATTGAGTAGATAAATTCCTTTATGACAATTATCATTACGGTTTAATTGTCCTCCTAATATGATTAAAATCATGATAGACGTTATAAGACGAATGCACGTATAGAAAGAACACACACGCAATATCCTGATTGAAAGCCTTAGTTTTAGTGTACTGTACTGTTTTAAGACGTTGGTATTATGTCAATGTTATTTTCTTTTTACTATCGAAATTTCAGTCACTGTTAATTGCGTAAACAGGACACGTTGGATAGAAACTTAGCAACGACAAATTCCATGAAGCGTGATTTGTCCAGTTGACATCATAAACCCATGAATGCCAACTGAAAGCGGTTCAATGTTTATATTTACGTATGCTTTATGTCTTCTGACTTTTGTTTTTCGTTATTTCTAATTACAATTAAAACATTCCATAAATAATACGCAATCGTTCTTGTACGCACAATTCCTGGAACAGCCGTGGACATCAGATACTGAAATGCCCTGTGTTATAATGGCTATATAGTGTAAGTGTCAATAGATGGTTAATATTAGTTCATAACGGATCGTTAAGTGATTTAGTATCCCTCTCAATTTCCAAAGACATCTTATAATATTTATTAATAGACAACATGGACACATGTAAACAAATAAAATACTACCAATATTCAATATGTAATTTTCAATGTAACAAGGTTAAATCATTTTGCAGTCTCTGCATATTTAAGTTGTCTTTCATGGTCCGAGGATTTGCATGCTCGTCTATGTTAATTTATTTTGTTTTCAGAAATTTATCTGAGCAAAACTCATTTTCATTGGTCTTTCGGACTATTTCCAGAAAATTTCCAAATAAAATATAAAGTGCATGGAAATAAAAGCTAGATATGACTTCTTTAGAATCCTGCGTGAAAACAAAAACTGACCTGTTCGAATGATCGATTGTTTTAGTTCGAAATTATGTGAACTTCATTCAGTATGAACACTTAACTTTGAATAAATATTCCGAAAATTGATAAAATTACAATAATGTTTTAAAATTATATCTGAAACTTCGGATGGCTGGTTTTAACACAAGTATCAAAATATATCGCTTAAAAAACTGAAATTTGTATTATTTACGTCAGCATTAAACTGTAGAATTACTTTTAAAATATCTTCCATGTTTACCCTACAACTTAATCTATTTGACAGAAACGATCGTCTTAAGCTTTATAACACTTGTTTATAATATTATACTATAACAAGAAGTAAGTTCAAAATGCATGTTATCGGTAAGCATTGTGTTGGGGGGGGGGGGTCATGGGGTCCATATATATATTATATTATATATTATATATTTTATATAGTTTTATATATATATATATATATATATAAATATATATATATATATATTTATATATATATATATGCATGTATAATCATTTCCCTCTATTTGTTTGCCAACGTGTATGACATAACATTTACGCCTATAAATTGTAGTAATGGTAATCAATCTTCATTCATTTTGACTTTCATCTTTGTGTAAACTGCAATCCCGGTATTTGACTGTCATACCCTGTGATTTTTAGATTTCCGATATACTTGTTATTGTTTGTATTGTTTCGGGAAATGGGAAATAAGTGAACAAGCATATGTATCATGACATAGTAAGTGTATTGCTCTTGTAGAACATAATACGTGTACTATAGTAGATCTTGGAGACCCTCAACATAATACGTTTGTTTTAGATTTTGGGGACCCTCAACAGGATAAGTGTTTTACCGCGTAACCGGAAGTTATGCTTGCTGTTTGAAGCTGCTTCATATTATGGCGAATCATGACGAAACGCTAAAAAATTCTATTGGAAATTCACATTTTTTTTAATTTTTGGATTTCATTTGTGTTCATTGTTTTGTATCAATGTATGTGCTATTGTATGCAGTAACAATATTCTTCACAGAACACCAATGGTACTAATCTCTATGTTGGTGTTCCTAAAGATAGTATCTTATTTCTCCAAAACGGTTTTACTTAATGAAGGTTGGCAGCTGTGAAAGTTAGAATATTTAAATAAACAAACCCATCTTGGACAAAATAAAACTGCATCTCCCTGTAATCATAATCTAGTTTACATAGAATAATGGTCCAGTGTAGTTTTTTAATGTGGGTCACTTGTTTACATTACAACGGGAAAAGATTGATCATTAAATGTATATAAAATAAGTATGACACATCCTGACAAAATCAATATAACATTACCTACAGAGAAAATACGGCTCACCATCAAGGGCATTTTACAATCGAATGCACCAGGGCAGTTATTTCAAAGATGTCGACAGAATTTGCGTAATTTACGTGCGTTTATGGCTAAATTTGTTGCCCATTTCATTCGCGTTCCATTTATATAGATTGTCCTGGACAGTGAAACGAACACGTTCAGAAGAGCATCACCACGAGACCGGCAACACCTTGCCGTTTATGAAAAAGATCTATGTGTTAGGTGTGTTCACGATTCATTAACTCATTAGTTAGAATAGGACTTTGAAAATATAAACTAAAGTTCATGCAAATACGCATTAAAGGAGTACAGAAAAGTTTATTTATTGATTTTACTCCCCGGACGTTTAATAAGTAGTTGAAATGCAAAATTGTTTATGAACACCTTGGTGGTCAAAGTAGAAGACGGGACCAGTTAGGGAATTTAAAAAAGGATTACCTTCGGGTAAAAATTCATATAGAGATTGCTGTAAATCAGTTGGTCTTGAAAAATGTACATATTTAAAACATATTTTCTATATTTGTTACAGGACAATGCTATATTTCATTTTTATTTCATATTATTGGATCTCTCTGAATTTAGTCGAGCAGTAACAATGTATACCGCAACATAGTCATTACTTGTTTTATATGTTTACAATCCTATACTGAAGTAATATTTGGCACTGATAGCACAATTCACAATTCTAAATTCTTCTAAAACTAAGATAGCCATCTTTTTACAGTAGTTACTCTTAGACGGACTTTGGCTATACGTTTAGGTTTATTATTTGGCCTTGTCTAATACCACTTTCTCTTTAGAAAAGATATTTAAGGTTGGAGTTCAACTGATGAAGTCTTATTGACAGAAACGATCGGCTTGAGCATTATAGATTTGGTATTATGTTCATAACATTCATAACCACAAGGCCGTTGCCGCTGCTGGTGGACCGTTTGGAACCCCGAGGGTATACATAAACCTGGTACCTGGTATTTCAACACCAGCTGAAAATCATATACGAAAGAAATATTTGACACTGATAGCACAATTTAAAGTTCAAAATTCCTCTAAAACTAAGATAGCTATCTTGTTACGGTACCTACTCTTAGACGGATTTGGCCATACGTTTAGATTTATTGTTTGGCCTTGTCGGATACCACTTTCTTTTTTGAAAATCGATTTATATTTGGATCTCAACTGATGAAGTCTAATTGAGAGAAACGATCGTCTTGAACATTATAGATTTGGTATTGTGTTTATAACATTTGGTATGATCACACGGCAGAGTACTAACATCAAATTTGACAACAAACTTCCGGATTACTGAAACATATCAATCTGTGATATAATTATTATTTTATTTTTTTATTATTTTAAATATATATTTAAATCGTTTTTGTGTATTTTTTAAATGAAAGTGTTTGAAGTCTCGTTGACATTCGATCTGCCAATATCGTTTGACGAAAACGTATATGGATAATTTACACATAACATTCACAGTTTCCACTATTAAGTATCATCTACATACTTATACTGTAATTGCGGAAACAAAAACGACAAATATGTGATAATACTGAGGGGTGTAACTAATAACTATCACTCGATATAAGCGGAAATGAATATAAACAGACATCCGCGGCATAAAGAAAATGCTTATATTTCATTGATAAATTCTGCAAAAAAAATGTAATAAACCATATTATTTTCCAGAGGGCAAATGCATACCACTACTCCTCTTCTTTAGGCCGCCTACATTAAAATCTGCGATACCATAAGGCGCGACCAAGCTGGGTATCAGTGGAATTGTACATTAACTAGTATTTCACGAAAGTCCGAGGTTCGAACTATCAAGATCAATTTAGTAACTTAACACCTCGGAACAGACCTAAATTTCGCCTTTATTTGACATCATGTTTTATAGACAACGTTGACATATCAGAAAAGCATCTGAAATATGATATTTGACGTACGTTATTACTACAGACAATATGTATTTTCTGCAATGTTTTTTTCACTGTCCTATATGTACGCAAAAGCACCATACTGGATCACTGTATACGCGCTAGATACCAAACAGCCCAACAGCAACAGCAGCAACCGACACGAAACACTGTTAAGTACTGTAACAGGTGAAGAAAAAAATGTGGCCAGACCGGGAGTCAAACCCAGGACACTAGCAGCTACCTCTAATTAACTCATCTATCTAAGCCGACACGCTCTCCACCACTACAGTACAAATGTTATACCAAACCTATATACGATTGATTAAAAATTAACGTATTACTGCTTTTAAAATTATATCAGAGATATCTGGTATCTGTAGCTAGTTTCGTCTTTATGTAAGCAGAACATTCTTAACAACAACAACAAAAACAAACACAACAACAATGCCATAAGATACTGCAATTCAGCTTGATTACCTTTGAGAACAACAAACGATATATGTTATGTACTGCTTTAAGAGTTATTGCCCTTCATGTGATCTTATTTATATACAATCGGTAAAGGTCAGAACAGTGCACACTGTCTTAATACGGAAGTGGTATTTATATAGAGGTTGATTTGTACACAAATGAAACTCTTGTAGACAGAAACAAAGCTATTGTGACCAGGTGGTCTTTATACACAGGTGGTCGCTAAAGCAGGTTTCAATGTATTTCTATTTAGCAAAAATATTAATCTATATCAATATCAAACTTTCCAAAACATTTGTAAAGAGGGACAACTCTTTCAAGTTTTCAAATAGGTCATGTCGTATAGATAGGGAGGCAACACGCACAGTTCCTTTTTCAAGAAAAAGGTCAAGAGACATGAAATTTAAACATCAATAATCAATCATTTAACTATAACTATGTGTACATGACCAACCCGTGTCGAACTGCACAAGTAATAGCGAGGTCACTTTTAAGTGAAGTAAATGCGAGGGTTTTACCAGCATGAACTGTTTTTACTGTATGTCAAGGGCATTTTGTTTTTATTTTGTTTCAACATGAGATCGTTTATCATTCAAGATCATTATAAGTTTCGCATATATTCAAATGATAGACAAATCATATCAGGGCCATCAAGCGTATATGATAATTACTACATGAGTTGACAGTCTATTTTGTCTCACGATTTGTTTATCGTAATAAATGGCAAGATAAATATAGAACTTTGACGCAAAGGCACTTGTTCACCCGCCTATCAAGTCTGCGTTTTAAAACACAACAGGCAGACAATAACACATTGAGTAACCTATAGATGTAATCCGAAAGTAAAATAATGTGTATATGAAAACTACACAAAAAACACGGACTATGTACTTAAGTAGTTAATAATACTGTCATTATAATTCAAAGTGCAGTTGCTTTTAATGATCTGCAAATCGCGAATGCATTTATCTTTTTTTTCTAAATACGTTCCCCGCGTACACAAAGTTACAAAATCATTATTTGTTAACTCATTATTATTATCATTGTTACATGCACATTTTTGCATTTATTAATCGGTATAAATGTAATGGCCAATGCTGATTTTTGTGAAAAGATACATTTGACTTAATCCAATACCTTGCTTTACGTATTGGAAAGTAATAAGTCAACTATGTAAAGGCCGGAGACGACTAGAGATACAAGGAAGAGTAAGGTGATTTTGGTACTGGTTCTGACAATACGTTGTTGACAAATTGATACTACTAAGAAGTATTACTGAGAATTAGTGCATTCGGTAAAAAAAAAAAAAAAAAAAAAAAAACAAAAAAAAAAAACAAAAACTAGAAATAGTTAAAAGTACAATCAAACGTGTTTTCAGCAGCCACTCAAGGGAAATTAAAAAAGTGGATGCATAAGACAGGTGGCCTTTGGTTCCAGATTGACAAAATTTACAATAAAATGTCTGTCAATTATGCAGTGTGTAGCAACGCATGTATATTCATTTACCATTACATGATAGTTTCATGTGAAGATGATCAGGTGTTAAAGCCATGTACTGCCTAGCAAAACTGTTTAAATGTTTTCTAAAAATAGATCATGTGATCAGCCATCCTAAATATCGGCTGCCGAAAACAGTGTGACCAAGTATTTTTGTCTGAATATCACTGGCCGATGGCCACGGTACACAGGTGACTGCTGGTTTAGGTATGTTTATATAATGAAATAGATTGGGGGACTAGAAACTGGCAGGTTTGACTGTATATAGACAAAAAAACATTCACAAGAAATTAGCTGAAGCGTTAGATATTTGAAATGGATTATTTTAGGATTACAGCAATGTTGTATTAGAATTTAACTGTGTCATTATCTTACTGGTATAAGTTATCCGTACACGAAATATTACGTAATACAACATATGAACATACTCTCTTTAACGTCAGTAATTTACCTGGAAAATCAATAATGACCTTGTACGGAAATATGCAAATGTAGAGATGAGACATTTTAAAACCACATGATATCCGTTTAACATTAAAGTAGACATTTTCATTTAATGGATTGAATTCAAGTGGGAAGTACATACACGTCAACGGATTTTCAGTATGGTAAGTGTAATTGTAATGTCTTTATTTCTATTGCAAACCTATGTTAGTAATACCGAGGTAGATAACGACTTATAAAAGTATCTATAGAATCTATAATAAACACAGGGCGGTGTCCTTTTTCTATAAATCGGCTGAGTCCTGAAAATTGACCTAACAAAGGCTGGTGTCCTTATATACTACAAGTCAACTCAGAGCGCAAGCATTACGCTATATAGTTACCTAAACCAGGACAGTATCTTTTTTTCTATAAATTTATCAGAGCTAAACATGCTATATAATGACTTACCTCAGTAATGTCCTTTTTTTCTGTAAATCGACCTAACCCTGGGATGGTATTCTTGTTCTCTTAGTGGGCTCAGTACGTAATAATTGAGCTATTAATCTATTTTGTCTGCATCTACATAGTCTACAGAATTGGTCAAAATATGTGACACTTCTGTTGACATCTCCACATAGAAACATGTAAACAAATGAAGACATTTGCAATAGTAAGAACATTTTTGGCAAGAGTTAGTTATTCACTAGTTATGCATACATATATTATTTTTTCTTGTATTTTTTTCTCTCACTGATTTTGTTACGATCACATGTATAATTGTACAGACAAAAAATAAATTCAAAAATCAAGATCAATATAACATGTTTTAATTTTATTATTTTAGCAATCGGCATCGGGGAGATTTAAAGAAATGATTTAATTTATAACAATATTTAGATAAATATTTTAGGTAAATATATTATACAAATACATCCAAATTCTGACAAATATCCCTATAGCATTCATTTTTTTCATTCCGAAATATCCGTGTAGTGCTCTTTGTTCCATAATAAGTTATGTAAATCAACTACCCCGGATTGTATCTTCTAACCTTAACCTTGCAAATGGCGAATGAACCTGAACCGAGTAATGCGTAGACATGGTAGTAATGATACCGTAATATGTATCGTTATATCGTGATATCGTTATATCGTTGTATCGTAATGTCGTGATACCGTAATGTAGTGATGTCGTTATATCGTATCGTTATATCGTATCGTTATACTGTATCGTTATATCGTATCGTGATATCGCATCGTAATATCGCATGGTAATACCATACCGTGATATCGTGGCATCGTATAGTTGCATCTTGGTGTTGTATCGTAGTATCATGGTATCGTATCGCAATATCGTAACACTGCGTGCTATTAATCGAAGCGATATCACGATGTTCCGAATCAGCCATCATAGTAAGTGAATATGTAAAGCTATTTCAAGTTCAATAGGTAGTTTTTGTTTATATATCTTGGATATCCTGTATATTAATACTTCATCCGTTCCAGATATCCGTGTTTGTCCAATGTTCAGCAGATTTGTTTATATATCCTGGACATCCTGGAGATTTATACTTTATGGGTTCCAGAGATTCTTGTTTTGACAAATGTGGAACAGATTGCTTTATATACCCTGGGCATCCTGAAGATATGTACTTTGTTATTTTAAATTTGGATATCTCTATAATTTCAAGTTCATGTAATGTTAAATGATTTTCAATTCTAAATATCTTATTGTTTCTTTTCTAACCACAATGGTAATCCATACAAAGTTACCAAAATACTTTAAGTAGAATTCTACCATATTTATTTAACATTGATATTTAAAGGTCGTGAATATCAATTCTGTGAAGATCAATATATGATTATATTCCTTACATTTTTTAAGTATTAAAAGTTAGTCTAGTCAATTATCGAAAGGCCAGAGACGTTTAAGTTTCATAATACATGTATTAGGTGATGTTTCTTCTAAGTTTTGATATCTATCGATAAGAATATTTGTCAAATAACTGACAAATAAAATTAGTGTAGAACTTGATACGGAATAACGTGACATGAAACTTTATATTTTACTGTTTCTCTTGTCAGACAGATCGTATGTCCACATTTTATGCGTAAAACAAATCCTTCATTAACATGCATTGTTAAACATTAATAACAAAAGATTAGTATAAATACACGACAAGCTAATTCAACGGTTTATCAAAAATTCCAATTCCGTAGAAAACACCATGGTCTCCGAGTACGCCAGGGTAAATTGAGAAATGCTGGTGTACTCTGAAGTAATATTGTTTAAATGCAAACGTTTATATTTATTTGTGTGACTTTGTTTAAATGTTTAAAAAACCTAGTGCGTATTTATCGGTATTATTAATATTGCTTGACTGTTGTTTGTTCTTAAAATTCCTGACCCT
>BROG01002338.1:0-10278 GCA_030159075.1 Atrina japonica | reverse complement strand
GATGTCCAGTCTGAAAAGTTGATGGGAAAGAATTGATTATTGTAGTTTACATGCATTTCAGCTCTAAAATGAAAATCTGTTGAAAAAATTATGATGTCAACTAAACCTTCTGGTATAGGCCTATATCATATAGAAAGATAACATCTGATATGACAGTCAGCTCATTATATCATCTTGGAAATTACCTGTTCTTACAATATCTGAACACCAGATCAAAGTCAAAGTCAATGATTATTTTAGAGATAATCTGCACATGTAAAATGTGGGGACAGGCAATGGTGAATATTAAGCAATCCCCCTGCACAATGCAAGTATTCATTTAAAGTACAGTGAAAAATATAACTATAAAAACATGTCAATTGTTTTCCTCTGCATGATAACCCAATCACCCCTAAAGACACATTTGGACTGTTCTAATTCAGTGAATTACAGAAGGGTCAATTATTTTTCAAGGGATGATGAGTTGAGATGATTTCAAATAAATATACATAGGCCCTACATGCATACAAATTATCAGAGAGGAAATTGACGTATTTTTATTGTTCCCTATTCTAACCTGTTTTGTACACAATTATAGGATTCTTTTCACCACTCATTAGCACAACCAGACCTCTAGGAACTTGTATGACTGCCTGCCATGTTGCCATGGCAATAGGAGCATCCTGACTGGGAAACAAAGATCTATTGTTGATCCAATGGCCATGTGTATATACACATTCACTGTAAAACAAAGCAATAAAATCAAATTTCAAATTAATTCTAAATTTTACGTTTAACATTTTCACTGCAAAACAAAGCAATAAAATAAAATTTCAAATAAAATCTAAATTTTACATATTCTACATTTAAAGGTGATCTTTTGTAGATTTTCATAAAATTCAATCAATCATTTTTTATCATGTATTTGATAATTTGGATAGCTAAAAATATCATTCACTGCCCACCAATCAAGACACACGGGTGAAAAAAATACAGCAATGGTGTCAAACATTCTGTGTAAGTTCTTTATGTACAAATACATATTTATATATATATATATGTATATATGTACATAACCCATGCAGAAAAATGCTGAATTTATTCATATTGTTTTAAGTCGATGATCATGCAGTTCAACTCATCAAGTAATTAGAAACATAACTTTTTGCAAAAATAAAATTTCCATACTGCCGTGTTCATTTTCGTTCAACGAATTAATGCATTACAGAGGTGCTAAAGATACATGTACATGTAGGACCATAAAATACAAGGTATAAACAGTTGAACTTCAATGAGTCCAACTTCGATGACTCAAATTTCTTGATGCCTCTCCATATTTCTAGCTGGGACACTATCAATAAACATTGTACATGTATCTGAAATTTCTGGTTTGCAAAGGCAATGTCCTGGTATATTATGATTTAAAAATTTCAAAGTACATGCATCATATGTTACAAAATTAATTATTTTAAGAAAACAAAATACTAAATGTGTTTTAGACTTTCAACAAAATGTACAAATGTACATACTGTCCATCTTGGTCAACTGTCCACTTCAGAGACTGTCCATTTTCCTGTGTTTGGTAAACAATTTGTACAACATTTGGGAAGTGTTGTGATGTTTTTATCCCTGTCTTCCAGATCTTTATATGATTTTTTTCCACAGAGTACGACAATGGTGCACCATCTTGACTAGCAGTTTGTAGCTGGTCTGTATCTACACAACACTTCTCAACATTTGCACATAAATCTGATGGCATACACAGTTCATTCACTGACAAGACATTGATACAGTTACTATCTAAAATAAGACAAAAGTCTTCCGCAGCATAGTTCAGAATATCAGATTTGGTTGATAACATTTGATTTTTGTGTGGTTCCTCTGGTGCAGATGTACACACATTATGGATACAGTCATGATTTAGTGTGTCATGTGGTACACTTGTACATATATTATGGCTACAGTCTTGATTGAGTGGGTCATGTGGTACACTTGTACACATATTATGGCTACAGTCTTGATTGAGTGGTTCATGTGGTACACTTGTACACATATTATGACTGTAGTCTTGATCTGATTCATTTTTTATCACATTTTGGTGGTTACCATTATCTAAATTTCCTGTTTTTGTCAAGGGGAGATGTTTTTCAGCCTGCTCCTGTTCCAATATATTTTCTTCTTTTTTATACTTTTTACATGCTTTATAACAAGTTTGGACTGATTCTGCACCATTTGCAGAAAATGGGTCCGTAACATTACTGACAGGAATATCCACGGCAGTTTGACTGATATTTTGTAACTTTTCAGCGTCAACATCACCACCATCGCAGTCTAATGATTCCAAATCATTTACCGATAAGTCTGTATCTTTTGTGGTACTCTTATTCTTTTTCTTTTCATCATACATGTATGTATCACTTGGTTTACAAAACAATGTGATAGAACCATGGAATTCTTTTTTCTCCATTAAACACTGAAGATCTAGAATATAATGATACACTTCAATATCATCTATATTGGCCATTAATGGTAAATCCAGTTCGCTATTATTCATTGACATTGGCTCTTCTTCTTCTTGAAGCATATTGACTAATTACAATGTACAATGAACATGTACCTGATAACACTGATCAATTGAATGTGTACATTACTGGAATTGAATATCCCTCGAATGTCTTAGATGGATCAATTTCTAAAATTAATCACATGGGTATTCCTGCTGATAGAATTCTGCCATATTAACAGGTCAGTCTGTAGAAAGTCCCTTACACTGTGCTGGAAGTATCTGGAATATAATAATAATATGACAATATATTATACAGTTATTATACTTTCTGATAACAGATATTATAAGTTTGATCTATATAACATGTAAGTAAGAAAAGCCGAAGTTTTGTACGGGTTACATTGTAAGCAGGCTCTGTCCCCCACCATTAAAAACTGGCTGCCGCCATATAAATGAAAAATTGTTGTGTGTGGCATAAAAAATACCATTTAAACAAACAACAAAAAATGTAAGAAAATTAAACAATTAAAAATAATCCTTGGTAAATAATTGAGTGTTGCCCTTTAACAGCTGTCCCATTAGCCACTCACTTCCGGGGTTCTATCCTCAGATTGGACAGGGGAGTATAAGAGATGGTATGGTGGTCGCGAGGTCGGACATGTGGATTTTCTCTGGATACTCCAGTTTCCTCCCACTGCAAGCACCCCATAACACCAACATCAGAACCAAGGAGCTTATATATTTATATAAGTTGTTTTAAACTTGTTTGTTAATTGTTGTAAAATAAATAAGTTTAAGTAAATAAAATTTAAATATTTTAAACTGCTCAAAACATATAGCATTTAAAATTGGGATTTTTATTTTAAGATTTTATAATTTTCACAGTTACAATTTATGAATATTAAATGCTTAAGTCTGAAAAAAGAAGTATTAAAGTATTATTCCATTTTTATGTTCTACTGAACCAACAAAATAATAATCTTAGTTTAGATTTATTGAATTTCATGAAGCAGATACAGTGCATGTCATGCTTTGTTTGTTTCTTTATTGTTGTTTAACGTCCCACTCAAGAATATTTCACTCATATGGAGACGTCACCAAATGCCGGTGAAGGGCTTCAAATTTTGGACTATGCTCGGCACTTACAGCCATTGAGCAGTGAGGGTTCTTTAACATGCCGACACCTACTGTGACACAGGACCTCAGTTTTTACTGTCTCATCTGAAGGACAGGTAACCAACCTGCCGCCGGCTGGACTCGAACTCATGACCTCACGATCAAGAGTCGAGCGTGCTACCGACTGAGCCAGGCCGGCTCTGTATGTCATGCAATGTCTCAAAATATTTAATCAATAATTTTTTTTAAGTTTTCTTAAAGATTTATGAATTCTGATCAGGAAGTAGCCTAGTTTTGGCTATAAATTACATGTCCTATCATCTAAGGGCAAAAAAAGCCAAGGCCTAAAATAAAATTTTAATTGTTTGGTGTTGCCTGCCTATCCACCCAAAATGCTGCTGCCCAAATTAATTTTTTCACATTTTTTGTATCCAGATTTTTTTTTCTGATCCAGTTCCATCAACCAATCTTTATTTACTTGTTTCTTTAAAATATTGTTTACACGCTTCAATCACAAACTTCAAGCTCCTTCCTAGACCAGGTGAGCTAATAGAATACACATGGATATACATATCAATCCTTCTTCACATTAACTGTATAAGCCAGCATTTACATTGTATTAAAAATGTTTACAGAGAATGAGACCATTATTAAAGCATACCTTTCTTGCTTTGTCAGATTTCCTTTTCTTTTTTAAAAAAAAGTAATTTGCCTACCTACTTACCCACACCTGGAAGGCATGGACAGGCAACATCAAACAAACAATTTTTTAACAGTGGCCCAATATTAAACAGGAGTGAAAATTTCCAGGTGTACAGTGAGGATGTCAGGAGCTGACCCCCCAAATTCTCCAGATTCTCAACCGGATGCTTAACCAGCCATCCTTCATATTAACATATTCCAAACATTTTGGACACTTTTTCTAGTCAGTTTTTTTTCCAGAACTGTTAATGTTCTAAATATTTGACATCATAATCATGATAATTAAACTGCGATAATTACACATTTTTGGGAAATTGTTTCCTTGGTGGGATTGGATAGAGCCATGATGAATGCTTTTTCCAGCATTTATAAAAGATGGAACTGCGCTTACTTTCAAGGCACTTCCTTAAGTTCATTTTATTGTTTTAATCCAATGTAGATATTCATCTCATGATGGATAAGTTAAATGCAAAACTGAGTCTGACCTTACTACATGTATTAAATAATCTGTGAATGATCATCTCTAATTACACCAAAATCAAAAGTAACGGTGTCTGCCCAGTATTCTGAAGCACCGATAACCTGAAGGTCCGATAGTCCAAAGGCCCAATAGTCCAAAGGTTCAAAAGTTCTGCATTCTAATATACAAAAGGTCCCATAATCCGAAGGCCCAATATTCTGACGTGCCAATGGTTTGAAGGTCTAATAGATCTAGGGTTTAAGGGTCCAATAGTCCAAAGGCCCGATAGTCTGAAGGTCCAATAGTCCAAAGGCCAGATAGTCCGAAGGTTAATCAAAAGAGAATCTAAAAGACAGGATGAACCTTTTATACAGCTTCTCAAATTGTTCAATATTCTACAAATGTTCTACACCTCCACTACCCTCAAATGTGGCAGTACCCACTTTGTTTCTACCTGTAATTGGGTGGGTGAGTATGAAGTAATTGAATTAATTCGCAGCTTAACTGAATTTATGCCAGTTCTTCTTGAACTAATAAATGTATGAGGTCTAATTTAATCAATGCGTTTTCTAATTCAAATTTTAATAATGCATGTTTTAATTCAATAATGTGCAGTTTAATTAAAAGAATGTGAAGTTTAATAGAATAAGAGACCTCTCTAATTAATCAAAGAGCTCTCTAATTATTTGACTTTTTGTTAATTTGGCATTCCATAGGGGAGGGGGTTTCCAAGGTTGAGACAAATTCTTACCTCATTATATGAAAAATTGTGCAAAAATAGTCATTTTTGGATGACTAAGGAGGTCCAGACACCCATTTCCCCCTCCCTACCCTCCCATTTGGATCCGCGCATGTAATGTACCATGCATTGATGATTATGTTTTCTTTTCTGGAACCTATAGTTGCTTTGCCATCAAAACGAAACATGATTACAGAGCAGAGTCCAGTGGCAGTAACAACGAGTGACTTTACAAATCTTGGATATATGCAACCTCTGTTTTGGGGAACTATATCGGATCTTCGGACTATCAGGCCTTCTGACTATCAAGCCTTCAGACTAATGGACCTTCGGACTATTGAACCTTTAAACTATCAGACCCTCGAATTATTGGACCTTCAGTCTATTGGGCCCTCGGACTACTTGGTGGTCATCAAAGTAACAGGGCGGATCAAGGATCTCAAATTAGGAGGCACAGGTCTAGTATATCTATCAAGAAGGAGTGAAACGGTTCACTGTGATATCGATGCACCGCAGTATTTTTCATTGGTTCGGTACATGGTACAAAATCTCCATTTTCGGTTCGGTTAATTTTTTTTCCCGGGATGGGTGTTCAATAAAAAAGGTCAGGATCAGCATGAATTTAAGTAAAGCACAAATGTATACATGTTACAAATGGCGGACTCAAACAACTATATACCGGTTAACCCGATTAATTCAATCGTTACATTCCATTCACTTTGATCACTGCATTAACGTAGTATGGAGAGAATCGGAAATGGAGTGGGCTTGAATTATTAGAGTTATATACTGGTAGGCTTAAAGCTAAAAGAACCACCCAAAAAATTCCGTTCACCAGTTGCGCAACATTTCGGGTTCCCAATTTCACAAGACAGTCAAAGTTCAGTTGTTTCACAGAGAACAGAGGCCCTACTGGTCAGTGACCAATTCTCGCCAAGTACCTAGGCCTATTCTCGCCAAGCATTTTTCACTGGCACGTAACTTGCAAACAGGTGCATACTGTCACAGTTTATTTTTGGTTTCGAAGATGAGGGGATATCCTGTTTGCTAAACAAACAGAATAAAATAATTTCTTTGGCAAACTAGAAAATATCATTTGAAATAAAATGGGTTAGCGAGAATAGGTACCTGGTGAGAATTGGTTGCTCACCAGTACAGTGAAAGCTCTGTCAGTCAACTCAATTTAATCTAGTCAATTTTATTTCCAGGTTTGTTTTTGTCATTAAGTTAATATGACAAAATCTGAATAAAAAAGAAAAACACCATAAATGCATAATGTATTGTATCGAAAATAACTGTATCGTGACAAAATTATACAATCGTTTCACCCCTACTATCAAGTGCATTTCAGGGACACCTGCAGCAACCCCCACCCCTATGTAATCAGTAAAGGAATTTTTCTAATAGATTGTTTGTTTATTGTTGTTTAACGTCCAACTCAAGAATCTTTCAGTCATATGGAGACGTCACCAAATGCTGGTGAAGGGCTTCAAATTTTGGCCTATGCTCGGCACTTACGGCCATTGAGCAGTGAGGGCTGAGGGTTCTTTAACATCCTGACACCTACTGCCACACAGGACTTCAATGTTTACGGTCTCATCCGAAGAACAAGAAACCAATCTGCCGCCGGCTGGACTCGAACTCACGATCAGGAGTCGAGCGCGCCACCGACTGAGCCAGGCCGGCTCGACTTTTCCAATAGAAATCAAATTAAGATTACTATTAGATGGAAGATGACAGAGAGAAAAAAATAGCAACCACGTAATTTGAGTTAAATACATGACAGTTTATATCGATTTAATTTCTAGAAGATAAATACAAACCTATAAATCTAAAAAGTTCTTCTGTTAGGCCTTCTTCTTCGGCACAACCAAAAAACTCAAAGTCGGATGTTATGCTACATTTTGGTTTCATTGCTATCAAATCACAACGGAATTTAGGATGTCCTCAAAATCCGGATCTCCCCACTGCACAATCGATTAATATTTAATGTATTTAATAATACATTAAATGAATTACACATTTTACCAAAATTGGTACTATAAATATATCTCAAGTTTATCAGTCGTTAATGTCTTACATTTTATAAATATTTTTTCTGAACGAAATGCATTCCGGATTTGCTTATTAACCATACCACTTCCGATTTTTGCTATATCAATATGCTTGCAATTTCCTGTTTTCGTCCGAGATATGCATGCATTCAGCAGTTGCATAAAAAAAGTAGCCAAAGTAAGGGTTTTACCAGTGAATGGTCAATTTAATGAACGCTATATTTTCCTTGCACGTTATACAGTGTACACAAGATTATTTTTGCACACAAAATTTCATTAGAAATTGGTATGCAAGTTTGAGTCGTGTCCAATCTTGAGGAATCAGCAATTTGATTTCAGATGATAATCCCTTCTTACATCGGTCCATGGAAATACCGAAAACAATAACGATTTGCCGAAAACACCTAAAAAAAGCACCGAAAACACCAATATAAATCAGATAAACAACTTAATTAATATGAACTAAGGCATTGCCTTGAAGCGAGCACAGCTTTGTCATTGTAACATCGTAATGTAGCATTAAATCGGGTTAGGAAAACCACGTGGTTTAGATTGATGCAGACAGTGTTTTGCATCCAATGTATGTACAGCTCATTTTCTAACCCTTTACCATAAAGTGCTCACTTCGCTCGCTTAAAATCATACTGAATTTGTTGTCCAAATTATAGGTAAGGCGTATTTGGCATTGTTTTATTGGAACAATAAGATGTTGGTAAGCCATCAAAATATATCTAGGCTGCTACTAACCCGGCTATAACGGGATCTAGCTGTCATATCTAGGCTGTTACTAATACGGCTATTAAGGGATAAGGCTGTCCAAAGCCCATTGTATTCAACCACGTATATAATTCAACCAATCAGAATAGACATTTACGTCAGCCATGTTTCTAGGAACCCGTATGCGGAGCCTCATTTGCGATGTACCGGTTGAAACTTTTTGAAGCCCATAGTACACACTGGAGGACTGTGACCATAAGAGGGCACTGTAATTATTGGACTTGACTCAAGATGCAACATTTCTACAATAAAGAGCTCGCTGTGCTCGCATATTAGATATATTTATATTTGGCTCCCTAATGTAAAATTTAACATAAATTTGATAGATTTCTAGTTGATCCGTCCCCAGTTCTATCCGTCCACAGTCAATTCGTCCCCAGTAAATCCATCCCCAAGTCAATCCGGTCACAATTACCGTAGTCAATCCGGCCACCATTAGTTGAATATATATACATAATCGGTGGTTTCGTAAATGATATATTTCTACTCAAGATCAAAATCGTAAGACAAGAATAAGGATTTAGAATTTTAGATTCTTATTTTAAATTCTTTATTGACAATTGCAAGTACAAATGAGTATGAATAAATATTGTAGTAATAGTTTTGCGATATTAATACTGTGAATGTACCAGTATACTGGTATATTGCAATATTTGAAAAGATGACCATATACATTTGTCTATCACAATAGGCCTACTTGTTCTTTTACACAGAGTTATGCAAGATGCACCGGTGAAAATTCAATATTCATCGAAAAAAAATCAGTTCAATACTGAAATATTGCAAAATATTGCTATTCATTTTTAAAATTGGTGCAAAATTTCGGGTTAATGCATGGGTAGTTTATTCTACATATCAATCCTTTGTTTGGGGAATATCTGGATGAGATAACATTTTCAATATATATCCAAGCATGTAACTTTCAGAGTAATACAATGACTCAGATTATACCTGCAGGTGTGTTTCCTTTTTTACGTTTGTCCCTTATTTTGTGGATTATCTGAATAAAAAAATACATATCGTTGTTCTAATAACATTGATCTATCCAACAATGTAGTTTACAAAGTAATACGACGACTCGTATGTTTGTTGACTTATACATTTTGATGCAGGCGTATTTCAGTAGTACATGTATGACCCTACCTAATATAGAGATTTTGCACTAAAACATTTTGTCAATTTAATACCTTGACAATTGAGAAATAATTGAAAAAATTTGGATACATAATATGGGCCATAATATGATAGTATAACATTGCATTATATGGTGCCGGATTGACTGGGGCTGGATCAACTGGGGCCAGATCGACTTGGGGATGGAACAACTTGGGGACGGATCGACTTGCTACCATTTTGATGCATTTCAAAGAAGATATTACGATATTATTTCTGATACACAAGTATCTGATGCACGTGTGAGCTCCAGTTTTACATCCTAATTTTAATCCTAAAATCCTAATTTTTGGCATTTTTATTCAGAAATACAACAAGACTGTGTTAATATACCAGTATGCCTCTAACACAAGTTGAATACAAAATGTATGAAGTTATCTTAATTGTGCCAAACCAGAATTCATCAGCATGATATATACATGAGTATAGAGGCATCTGAGCATCCAGGTATCTCTCGAAGAGTCACTAGTAACAGGCACTTCTGGGGTGAAATTTATGCTGACAACAAGCTTACCGAATGGGATATTGACATAATATAGATGAATTTATCAGACAGATATGACATGATTTTTATCTGTTTGACTTTGTTGGATTGCTTTTTCATGATGTGCATTTCAACATATTTTTATTGAATAATTCAAAATAATTAAGTCTAAGCGTAGAGTAAAAATAGTAACTGATGCGGTAGATATACATGGTTTTTCACTTAAAACATTTTTTCACTAAATTATTTAAGTTGCAGAATTTTTTTTTTTTTTTCAAATAATTTTAT
>BROG01002337.1:0-10322 GCA_030159075.1 Atrina japonica | reverse complement strand
AGTTTACCTCTGTATTTGAAATGTGATATATTGAACACGCAGGGTGTCATAGGTGTACCCAGTCAATGAGATTGCTACTTAGCGCTAATTAGTCGCTTTCTTATGTGGATAGGTACATGAGTTGACTCTTAAGAAATACAAATCTTCATTTTAACCTTAAAAAAGCACAGTTTAGGATTGGTTTCACTTGACACTTAAGAAAGTTGGAACTTCATATAGAACCTACAAATGAACATTTTATCATAGGTTTCATTTGTGTACTCGGTTATGCTAATTATAGTTAAATTAACAGTATTTTGAGTGGCTCAGCCTAGAGTTGGTAAAGAAGAGGAAACTTCATTTAGAACCTACAACCCTAGTCAACATATTCAATGCCCCAAAACTTCCGTACTTGCAATGCTTAACAAATATCTATGGGCTCCCGTACTAATAAGGAAGTATGACCGCGACGTCGGCAGCTGGGCCTGTAATTTCTAATGAAATATTTCGATAGAAATTAAGTAATCCTGGATAAACCACAAGTACTTGTAGAAAGGACTCCTAATGATCTTCAGTTGTAACTGAATTTTCATTTTTTTTTAATTCACACGATTATATCATCACGCCGGGTCTTCAGAGACTAAGAACCGGAGCGGACACAAAGAACGTGGAGCAATATCGGGCGGTAGAGATCAATGGTAACTTGTTTTTCTGCTTTCAAACCAATAAATACTAGCTTGCACTTCATGGATACACAAATATCTTAAGAGTGTATTAAATAAAGGACATGTTGACAAAAAAATCACTTTCCAATGCTGTATATTTAGCCAACAAGGTTGTTTATTCATGGAAGTTCGTTATTTTTTTACATTTTCGTTGATTACAAACTACTCAGACGTCTACTTATTCGTCAGTTTAATTCCCCGATTATCCCCAGGTATAATATTAAATTGATATTTATGTCAGATTTGTAGATTTGTAACAATTATCACGTTAATATGGTAAGGGGGTTCACATTTGGATACAAAAAACCGCTAGGAATGACACAGTGGAACTCGGAGAATCATTTCAACTGGAACACAAAGAACGTCATGAAAGCAAATTGAAAATGGGGGGGCTAAACCAACTTAAAACACACACACGCCAGAAACATGTAGGCGCTAAGCATTAATTTTCAACACCAATTTCTATCTACCCCCCCCCCTCCCCCGGTTCCAACGCCTATGTGCCGGTATTGTATAGACAGATTACCTGTATACCTGTATTGTATAGACTGACTACCTGATTTTATAGACTTACTACAGGTATTGTCTAGACAGACTACCAGTATTGTGTAGACTGTCTGCCGGTATTGTGTAGACAGACTACCAGTATTGTTTAGACAAATTATTGGCATTGTACAGAGATACTACCTGTAGCGTATTGTATAGATAAATTACAAACATTGTAAAGACAGACTACCTGTATTGTATAGACATACTACCGGTTTCATATAGATAGACTACCAGGTTTGTATAGACTGACTACTGATATTGTAAAGACAGACTACTGGTATTGTATAGCCCGACAACCAGGATTGTATAGACTGACTGTCAGTATGGTATAGACAGACTACCTGTATTGTATAGACAGACGTTTGTATACTACCGGTTTCATATAGATAGACTACCAGGTTTGTATAGACTGACTACTGATATTGTAAAGACACACTACTGGTATTGTATAGCCCGACAACCAGGATTGTATAGACTGACTGTCAGTATGGTATAGATAGACTACCTGTATTGTATAGACATACTACCGGTTTCATATAGATAGACTACCAGGTTTGTATAGACTGACTACTGATATTGTAAAGACAGACTACTGGTATTGTATAGCCCGACAACCAGGATTGTAAAGACTAACTGTCAGTATGGTATAGATAGACTACCGGTAATGTATAGACTGACTACCAATTTTGTATAGACAAACTACCTGTATTGTAAAGACAGAAAACCAGGTTTGTATAGACAAACTGCCAGGTTTGTATAGACAGATAACAAGGTTTGTATAGACTAACTATAGATATTTTATAGACATACTACCGTATTTGTATAGATTGACTCTGTATTGTATAGACTGACTGTCGGTATTTCATAGACAAACTACCTGAACTGTATAGACTGACTACCTATATTGTATAGACTGACTACCAGTATTGTATAGACGGACTACCAGGTTTATATAGACAGATTACCAATATTTTTTAGTCAGACAAGTGGTATTGTATAGCGAGACTACCGGTATTGTATAGATAGACTACCGGTATTGTATAGACTGACTGCCAGGTTTGTATAGACAGATAACCAGGTTTGTATAGACTAACTATAGATCTATTGACATACTACCGTATTTGTATAGATAGACTACCGGTATTGTATAGACTGACTACCTGTATTATATAGACAGACTACCTGTATTATATACACTGACTATCAATCAGTATTGTATAGACCGACTACCAGCATTGTATAGACTGACGACTAGTATGGTATAGATAGACTACGCTATTGTATGGACAGACTACCAGGTTTATATAGCCAGACTATCAGGTTTGTATAGACAGACTACCGGTATTGTATAGATAATATGCCAGGTTAGAATAGACAGATTACTAGGTTTGTATAGACAGATAATCAGATTTTTTCTAGACTGACTACCGATATTGTATAGACAGGCTACCATATTTGCATAGACAGGCTACCGGTATTGTATAGACTGAGAACTGGTATTGTATAGACTGACAACCGGTATTGTATAGACAAACTTCCAGGTTTGTATAGACAGACTACCGGTATTTTATAGACAAACTACCAGTATTGTATAAACAAACTACCAGGTATGTATAGACAGACTACGGGTATTGTATAGACAGACTACTAGTATTGTATAGACAGACTACCGTTATTCTACAGATTACCAGGTATGTATAGACGGACTACCTGTATTTTATAGACAGACTACCTGTATTGTATAGACGGACTACCTATATTATATAGACAGACTACCGGTATTTTTTAGACTGACTACCTGTATCGACAGATTACCAGGTATGTATAGACGGACTACCTGTATTTTATAGACAGACTACCTGTATTGTATAGACAGACTACCGGTATTCTACAGATTACCAGGTATGTATAGACGGACTACCTGTATTTTATAGACAGACTACCTGTATTGTATAGACGGACTACCTATATTGTATAGACAGACTACTGGTATTTTTTAGACTGACTACCTGTATCGACAGATTACCAGTTATGTATAGACGGACTACCTGTATTGTATAGACGGACTACCTATATTGTATAGACTGACTACCTATATTGTATAGATTGGCTACCAGTATTGTATAGACTTACTACCTGTATTGTATAGACAGACTACCTTACTACATAAACATAGTACCTTATTATATAGACACACTACAAGATTTGTAGAGACGTACAGATTGTATGTAAAAACAGACTACCAGGTTTCTATAGACAGACTAATAAGATATAAGACATTTTCAAAATATGTTTTTGTCGGCATCAGTTTTGAATGCCCACTGCCATCTCTTGATTCCCGGGCCACATAGATCAATAGTTTTAGATAACCAGCTAGTATTTTATACATCATTTTTACCTCCTTGTCGTCGGATTAACTTCGGGTTATTTACAAATGTTTTACTTATAGTATCTGCTACTGTTCAGAAAGCACAGATATCGGGAAATCAAGTAATTTGTCTACGCGAATCATGTAGAGTTAATATAAAGATGTGTTGATACTTTGAAGGGTTGGTTCTCAATCCGACAATTGTTTACTTACAAGACTTGTAAAACAGTAGCATTGAGTCAATATACCAGACATGATATACGGTAAAGGTTTAGTTTATTTACCTTGTCACATGTAACACTATCAGTATCATAATAAAACTACACAATAATTGTTGAAAAGGTACTTTCAAGAAATTCATAAAATATAAAACAAAATTTTTTGACATTTCAAGAATATTTCTATCCCTTTTCATGTTAAAATACATGTATTTTTATTGGTATTTAAGTAACAGGTGACTTTTGTAAAATTTTAAAGTAAATGTATATAGTTCACAGATTGTGTATCACATTATAGGTCGGTAAAAGTTCTACTGATTTTGTATCTAGACATTGTAGGAAGAAGTATTATATAACAATTCTTATGATCATCATTTATTATTTATTTATATACAAATCTGTAAATATTGGACAACTGGACATATATTTTCCCTTATTTTTGTCTATTTTTATAAATTGTTTTTTATTTATGTTATTTGTCTTTCAATACTGATTATCAAAATAACAATTTCTACAGTTTTTTACACCAATCTTTGAATCATATTTAAAAAGCAATCATAAGATGAAAAATATCAATTTTAAATTTACATACAACCTACTTTGGTAATTAACCTAAATCATTACTTAAGACACCCTAATTATTTCTCTCTACATAATAACAAGCATCATTTTTGTGTTGGAAATACAAATATCTACTTCAATGAAATTCAAGTGTTTATAAAACTTTTCTATGAATATATAGATTTTGTGTACATATGATTACAGGGTATCTCGTCTTGTTTATAGTGGTATTTTAACTTACTGCCAAATAGTCAATTTGAGTAGTGCATCTGTTTCACAAATTCTTTCTTCTCTGGCTGATTTCTACGGGAGTGAAATTTTACAAGCATCAGTCGTAAGTGAAACACTTCCATTGCAAACAAGGTCTCTAGAAATATCAAAACATTTCACTGACCGATATCCGGGTTCAACAAAAGAAATTGTCATAATACTTTTAAATGATTTAGTATTGAAATATCAACAGTATAAAATTTGTATACAGACAAAACGTGAAATCCCGCGACAAAAATGAAACAATTATTAATTTTTAGGAGCCAATATAGTAATATACATGTATACAGAAAAATAGATGAATAAACATACATCAGACGGATTTGGTTATGCATTTAGATTTATTATTTGGCCTTGTATGATACCAAGTCAATCTATAGATAATTCAGTGTTTCATTCTTTCATTTATCGTTTTCAAAACGTTGCCCAGATGTCTATCAATGGATTAGAATCCCTCTTGTTTCTAGATATGGGTACATCTGCACCAGTTGCGTTATCATGTGCATCCCGGCTATTGGATTCGATGTCTTTGTTTGGGGTTCCACGGTCTTGGAAGACATTGCAAATGTCAACGCCAATGGCACCAATAGTTATTGCTGCAGTTGATATGTAGCTTTTTCTTCGTTTTGAAAGGCCGGGTGGTATGTCAGTGTTTTTATTTTCCTCATTATCACTGGCAGTTGTTGAGTTACATCGGTCCTCCTCCTCAATGTAACCTTTGCCATTTGATTGAGGATCAACAAAGGTATTACCTTTGGTGTTTACACACGTTCTTGGCTCGCAGTCTTCACGAGTTTTAAAAGACGTGAATGCATCGTTGCAGTTGGGCGTGTCATTAGAACATTCATTTTCAGCTTGTTCAAAATCAGAATGAGAACTTTCCGACACTGCCTCCAAAGAACAGTCAAAACATTTGTGGGTTAAAGTTTCCATTTGCATAACAGCTGAAGCTGTGTCACAACAACAGGGTTTCTCGTTAAGTTTTGTAAATCCGTCGACAGAATTTTGTTCTGAAATGTTTTTCGCGCAAACTTTCAGGTCTGGTGCAGATTGACATGATGAAAATTCCTCGTTGTTAGTGCATGAAGTGACGTCAAATCTATATCTTCCAGACGGTAGGTCAATATCTCGTGACTTGTCGTCATCAACGCCCATATACGTTCCATTCCCCATGTTACCGTTTTGTTTCTTTATTTTGGTTGATGGTGGATTCTTGGGGAGAGTAAAGGACCAATTCGTCTTTTTCGTAGCTTCCAAAATACTCGGAGTAAATGACAGTCGCCGCTTGTTCCTGTAAATCAGTAAATGGAAATATCAAAAGCTAACACAAAACTACTATGATTCCACAGTCTACATTTGTATTATCGTATTTATAGACGCAAAAATTAACAATATCATCAAAGCAATCAGAAATGAAACATTTAATGTGTTTTAAAATAAATTATAACTTATAGATTATAACAGTTTTCCATTACATTAGTAGTATACGTATACTGAAGTAATATCTCAAACTGGTAACACCATTTAAATTCTAAATTCTTCAAAAGCTAAGATAGTCATCTTTTTAAAGTGGTAACTCGTAGACGGATTAGGCGATGCATTTAGATTGATTACTAGTATTTGGCCTTGTATGATACCACTTTCCCTTAAGAAAATCTGTTTTAAATTGGAGCTCAACTGATGAAATCCAATTGACAGAAACGATCGTCTTGAGCATTATAACTTTGTGGTTTGTTTAGTTTTGTTTATGATAGTATAAAGGACCATTTGTACTTTAAAAAAAGAAATTCTTTTCTGTATCTAAGGAGGAATGGAAACAACCGAGCACTATTCGTTTTTTCTGTTCAACTATACAAATTCATTTAATTTCCCTTTTAACAATTGAATTTACTTTATAGTTCGTTTCTAACGATCTCAAAAATCTGAAGGGCAAGAAAAGGTGTAAACAGGTCTGATATAAATGACAGAAATAATGTTGTAAAGCTGTCTAATAATTATGAATAGTATTATCTTCTCACGTTTTGATTTATCAGGGTACCATTTGTTACCAATGTTTCCATAAGATTTAGCATTGAATTCGCAGTGGCAACAGGTACCTGTGTATTCATATTTTTAACAAAATCTTATAATAAATAAATTTGACCAATCAATGGCCTTTATTTTGTTACCATCCCAACTGACACTTTCATGATAGCAAAATACCTCTAATTACTTTTTTCAGCAATATCCGACAATATCAAAATTTGACCAATCACGGGCTTTTATTTTGTTACCATACCCGACATCTCCGTAACATCTACCATTGAATTCGTAATACTAGAATATCCCTAAATCCTTTTTTCCATGAAAATCGATCATCAAAATGCCGTTCCTTTATATACTAATTTTATCTACTAAAATCGTTGTTATCCCCCAATGTGGCCATGACCCTTGAACAATTCTAAGCTTCTCAAAGCTAAGATATTCATACAGTGCGTACAATCTTAGACAAATTTGGCAATACATTTAGAATTATTATTTGGCCGTGTATGATACCACTTTTACTTTCGGGAATATACATTAATATCAATTTCGAACTCAACTGATAAAGTCTTGTTGGTAGAAACGATCGCCTTGAATATTTGTTTTAGACTCTTTAGTAAAACTATACCTTGGGTATTGTTTAATAATATCTATTATATATTTACAATTACGGGAAACTAAAGTTTTGAGTTGAGGTAAGTTATAGAGCTTCTCACAATCCGTGTTCTTGTGCATCACAAAGAGAGCAATCTGCTATGTTTGAACATCGTCATCGCGTACAGATTTTGTCTTCTGTCTACCGATGTAGAAATATGAAATCTCGTTTGGATGGAACAAGATTTCATGATGATAAGTTAGATGACTTACATAAATATCTCTTTTCGAATTATTTTGGGATGAGACTGAAGAACCAAGAGAAAGTTCGCATTCCAGGATGACGACCGTCCGTCATACCATCTCATAGACTTCCCTGCTCGATGTGAGGCTCGAACTAGAGTTGATTATCGAGAAGCAATATTGTTCTAACAACGGCTCTACTCGGACACATAGGTTGAGATCGAAACCGAAGATTTCTATTTTAAAGATGTAGACAGTTTGAAGGTTTAATATGCCGAGTACATTGATGTAGATTGACCGTATAAAATTTCCTGAGTGCGTTGAGGGAGATGGGGACCGTACAAAAGTCTTCTGAGTACAATTAGGGAGGCGGGGACAGTATAAAATGCCTCTTAAGTACAATGGAGGCGTTGGGACTGTATAAAAATTTTCTAAGTATAATGAGATAGGTTGGGATTATATAAATACTCTAATGAGTACAATAAAGGAGTAGGGATCACATTAAGTGGTCTGCTTCTGTAAATATACTTGACCTTGCCTCATATCTACCTATTTTTCGTCATTTAATGTACGTACCCTTTCCGTGTTTTACAAACAACGACAGCAACAACTATCAAAATGGTAGCGATTAGACTTACAGGTGTAATTATCTCCCCTGAAATAGAAAATACCATCATTAACGTTCAGCGTTTAGCTAGTTCTTATCAATTCAATTTTTTAGCCTCATAAGTATAGATATAGTAAAATTATTTATCTATATAATTTAAGTACAGGTATGTTTATGAAATGACCTCATTTGGAACAGACTCCAGTAACTCGGGTAAAATTTGACGCCATTAACACATATGAATTTACATTTCCAGATATACATAATTATACAGCCTTAAATACCTATAGACAGAAGTGAAACCAAGCGTGCATTAACTTACGGATATAAGATACATACATGGCAAGTGTAAGGTTTTCTGGGTGGCCATTGTAACTGTAGCTTCTATTTCACTGGTTGTTTTACGTATTACTGTGCTTCTTGTTGACGTCATCTCATTTGATACAAATGACACCGATGATTGCCCTTCATGGGTTGATGAGACAGTGGTTATTTCGCTTGATGGAGGAGTGAAAACTGATGTATGTGTCTGGATTGCCGATGTAATAACAGACAATGTGGATTTCATGAATGTGGTCGGGTCGGATGTGGTACTTACATCAATCGGTCTGTCGCAAGTCACAATCATCGTACCTGGGTACATATTAAGTCCGTTATAACCATCTGTAACGATCAAATTATAAACTTTACTATCAGAAAAAACCCGAAATTCGAAATAACACCAGGCATGCTTTAAATTTGGTCATGAGAACGTTAGTATGAGTTTAGAGGTATCATTATCAAAGCTTAGCTGATACCAAATATTTTGGAAAAGGAATTGATTATTGGCAAGATTTTTCTACAGGGAAGGATCGCAAGCTTCCCGGATACCAAAGATTTCGCTACAGGAATTATTTTCAATAGACTCCAATATCAAAGCTACAGGAAACCCAAGGCTTGCTATTAAATACCGATCATATATGTTAACATTGAAAACGTAATGTTTCACGTGTTTACAGAAAATCAAGATTGCATTTGACTTACACGTTTTAATTAGAACGTAAGATACACATGTCGATGATACAGCAGCTAGTATAATTTCATCTGTTGAGATCAGCAATTCATGCTAACCGATGACACCCCCACGAGACACAATTTACAATAATCTTTATATTCATCTGTGTCGTATGAATTCCTTTTGCACTTATTTGTTTAAAAAGCTATACAAGATTGATCTAATAAATGCAAAACATAGCTAAACTGTCCCTTCTTTTTATGACAGTAAAAAGTATAGTCGGATTACAAATATAAACAAAATACATGTACCAAAATTGTTTTTTAATGGGCCAAACCAGAAGCTCAAGACAATAGTTTATGTCAATTAGACTTCTTAAGTTGAACTCCAGTTAAAAATAGATGAATATTTTCGAAAGAGAAAGTGGTATCATACAAAATCAGATAATAAGCTTAACTGTAAAACCAAACCATTTAAGAGTGTCCACTTTAAAATATGACTATCTAAGCTTTTGAAGAATATAGAATTTAAATGCTGCTATCAGCGCGAAATATAAATCTGATTCTAAATTGGTGAATATCTTTGTAAACCTCATTTTAACTCTAAATATAACCCACCCACCCCCATCCACGAGTCTTGATTTATTTCATGGACAACAAATTGAAATTACAGACAGCTACAGATAATGTCTCCAGTAAATTCCATCAAGATGTTCATTGATTGTGTCTCACCGGATAAGAAGGTCTGACCTCTGAAAAGCGACACACACGTAGCATGTTTCGTAATATCTTATTCCATCACCTGGTAAAGCTCTCTGGGGTTAATCATATTGTAAACATACAAATTCTTAATTTTGAATTTTGAATTTTAAATCTAGTGGCATCGAAGATATCAAACAAACAAAAACAAGAAACAGACTCAGGGATACCGAACATGGGTAGAATAAATGTTTTAATGGACCAAAGCATGATGCCAGCTATGCTGATGACGACGACGAACGTGATTATTTTAAAGAAAATTTGGTTATTTAATTAATTTTCTGTTATTTAAGATGTCCAGTATATGAACTAAATGTAGGTGAACAAGTGATTGGCGCCTTATATTCAGAATATCTGACCGGCTGTGAGTATAAATTATTGTAAAATTTTACTTTGGAACCTGAGGATAATGCATTTCTGGGAATATTACAAAT
>BROG01002336.1:0-10338 GCA_030159075.1 Atrina japonica | reverse complement strand
CATGTGCAGACATTCTACGAGTTATCCAATCTAAACATTACAGGTAAATGCCTATATTAAGTGCCGCACCCCTGGTTCTTCCAAAGAGATAATTCAGAAAGACTGGATACATTTAAAACAAATTTTACTAGAGAACATTACGCAGATCTATGGACGTTTCGACGTGATGTAATTAAATATTTATAATATTATAATAATATAAGCATACATTATTACTTAAACAGTGTCCCACAGTTATCTTTGCTAGTGGGACTTTAAAACAGTAAAAAAAAACTATGTATTGCGAACTTTTCACATGCATGATCCTTTTAGATTCTTTGATATCACACGGCTTATTTTTTGTAACATACGGGTGAACTTGTTTCGAACAATTTCATTCTGCAACACGGAGGAGGTTTTCGTCGCTACACATCTCATGTCAGCCATCCAGATGCTGATCGCGATCCGCGTTGCTTAACTTCAGTTATTGAGCAACACACTAACCGTCCAGCTAAAGTAACTAGCTGTTAAATTGCACAAATAATCTGCTAATATCCATGACTGTTACAATCCTACCTAAATTTCACTTTTAAATGTGCATTGAAAGTATGTTACAGGATTATTACAAGAGACAAAACTGAAACAGAAGAAATAAAATGAGAGAAGACGATGTTATACTTCAATTTTAGTAAAGAACAAAGTACTTCCATGAAATGAATACATGTGCATGCGGGGAAATACTAAAAAGCGGATTTTGTCCTGACATTGTCCGGGTATGTCCTGACGGGTTTTATGTGCATTTAACAGAAACTTGAGGATATAAACTACACATATGACCAAACATTTGTATACATTTTTTTTTATTTTTCGTATCTTGATAGGTTTTTAAAATCGGCATGCGCCTCAGCTAGAAAACAATTTGTTTCAGTTCGTTTATTGTACTATTTTTCCTGTAAATGCACATAAACATACATTATTACTTATTATTATCGTCGCTAATGGCACTTTAAAACAGTCAAAAATATGTAGGACAAACTTCTCACGTGCATGAACTTTTTAGATTCTTTAAAATCACACGGTTTATATTCTTTAACACACGGGTGAACTTCTTTCCCCTTCTTTATCTCTTTAATTATCCTGTAACATGCAGGAGGTGTATTCGGCGTTTCACATCTTATGTCACCCATCCAGATGCTGACCGCGCTTTCTTAATTACTGTTTTCCTGTTAAATGCACATAAAAACCGTCAAGACATATCCGGACAATATCAGGATAAAATATAAAACATCTCAGATACCAAAGTATAAATCCTAGGGATGTCCAGGACACAGATACAAATACGGCAAAAATGGACAAACACGGACCTCTGGAAACCAAGAGGTGGGATTAGGTGCCATGGAGGAGTAAGCATCCCCTGTCGACCGGTCACACCACCGTGAGTCCACAGTCAATTCCAAATAAAATACGTGAGGAACAAATCCTCGTCACAATTGGTACAGACGTCTCAACAACCGCCAACGAAAAGGCAACTCAACATTTCACCCAGTAAAACAGAGTAAGCGCAAACAAGACTATTATAGCGACCGTAAAATTTGCGGAACGTTGACGTTAAACGCGGTTTTAAATACGGTCTTTAGTATCTCCCATGCATGCGTAAACTGAATTTTCCCCATAGCATCCGTTTTCAACTCGCTTATACATTTTCTGCGTGGACCTCAGGGTCCACGCAAATAAAACATTATAAGGGTTAAAACACATTGGCATTACAGAAGGAACGGTTTTACTGGGTCTGGAAGACAGGGGCGAGTTTTACTTAGGGAGATATAAACATGGGTTGTTTAGTATACATATTATAAAGGGTGATTAAAGTCATTTGTTGTGTGGGAGCGAATATAACGGGTATTCGGATAATTCTTCAAATATGAAAAAAAAAATCTGAGATCCGGTGTCATGGAATTCACACTACGGTAATAATCTTCATTATCATAATTCAATAACATAGCTTTGTCTTAACCAAGATTGCTCCAGCCATAACATCCGAACTTCCGACCACCAGAACTTATACAGAAGCATTTTTAACCACTCTATTTTGCAGTTTAGAATTCCTATAGCCCAAGTCTGAAGCAATGCTACCACATATATCTTACACGATACTCATTTTTTTATACATGTATATTATTCAGTTGGGTCAATGTCTTCCTGTAGATGTTTTATTTGGACTTTGCAGAGAATATGCGTATACAGATCAGGCTAAAATTTCATCCTACTAGAGGAGGGTAAGAAAAGATTGCAAATTGTTTGTTTCGCCTTTCAGTAATTCCATTAAGTGTTAAATACAACGCACCCAGCGTCTAAAAATATATCCATTGTACAACTGGTCCAAATTTGATGCCCGGTGAGGTACTATAATTGTTGTATTTTATGGTAGACAGGTATGCATAATAATGCAGATATAAGGTTTTTAAGGACCAGATATCATAGATGGAACAAATATTGTACATCAAAGTTGTTTTGTTGTACTTGTTATAACTTTCATCTCCGAGTTAGTCTCGATGACAGATGTAAAACATATTAGTTGTAATTGTCCTTAATCTAAGGTAAACTCATCTTATGATATCTTGATGAAAATTTCTTTTGTGAATTTACCAAGAGAGCGTCGGAAATATTGAAATTTAACATACTGATGTATACAGTGGATACCTGTAACCTTGTCACCCCTAAATATCTAAATGCAATGTCATTTTCTATAGTTTAGACCAATCTACTATGGTGTGTAGGGTTGAAAAGATTAAATTCTATGACCAGTTCACAGCATACAGTTCATTTTCTAGACCAATCTACTATGGTGTGTAGGGTTGAAAAGGTTAAAGGCAATTCTATGACCAGTTAACAGCGTAATAACAACAATAACATGTGTACATGGTAACGATATTTTTTATTTTAACAATGATATAATAAATAACATTGTGAAACACATTAATTGAACTGTATGACAATTTCAAATTAATAAGTCAGGGACGTGTTAGCATTTTGATAAAACCTAAAATAACTCAAGGTAACCATTTGTAAAAATTCTTTTCATTAGTTATTGGTGTACATAGTGTTGTCAGAGCATGTACGTTGAAATTCCACCTGAAAATTTGTAGTCAGAAATAAATTCATCAACCGGTCATGCCCCTGTGGTCACATTTAGACTCGCCTGAATCAGTAACTATGAACTACATTATAATTTTATGGTATGCCTAAGAAATGAAAGACTAGAGGAACGTCCCACACCCAGCAAATGAGGACTGGTCGGCAGATTAACGATGATCTCATGTCATATCATTCCCTCTATTCAATATGTGGTATTTTTTTCAGGAAATGTATTCATGTCTGGTGCAGCTTATGACATTCAGTTAACATTCAGCATCAAATGGTGTTTGCTTTCCACATTATCCTGCAGCATTTCCTTTCAGCATTGCAAAGAAAGAGAAATTTGTTGACTGCAAACGTAATATTCCTGAGATACACTTCACAGGCGTTAAGAATACCACTTTGTATATACATCGGCATGTATATACATATCTTGGCAGGAATGAGATTTGGAAACCACTGTAATCCCTCAAAAAGAGTTTTGTCCATTCGTGCCATCCTCTTGTAAATTGATTGTGAATGTATTTTACTATAAATAAATATGATGAAGATATACAAGTATACATTTCTTCAATATGACGCAGAAAAATATAAAAATAAAATTTATTGGGTATTGTATACAGATATTTTGTCAGGAATATAATTTTGATGAACATAGAGATTTATGACACCATTATTCTGTACCACCTGGTTATTATGTTTCTTTGGAATTACCTACCCATTGCTATTAAATGACTCTAGATGTTCAATAAAATTTGTCAAATCGTCCATATCGATTTTTTAACGAGGGTTTATCTCACATTTTTTAAGATTTAAATTTAACCATGGATTCGTCGTGGGAGTGACCAGTTGACAGAGGACTGCTTAATTCTCCATGGAAAGTCATCCTATCTATGGATCTTCCAAAGGTCTGTGTCTGTCCATATTCACCAGATTTGTATACCATCTCTTGGACCACCTGTTGGTTAATACTTTGGTATTTGCTTAGATCCTGTTTATTATGGCCAAATAACAATCAAAATTTACATTAGTTTTAACTCCTAAAAAGTATGTGGCATGTATTACTTACAACCGCTTTGGGCAATCGTTGTGTATAGAGGCATATGACTCGCAAGCGAATGGTTCCGGTTGCGATTTCCCGGAACGCAACGGATCATACCAATGAATTTTAAAAATGGTAGTGACTCTTCATTAGCAAAGCTCTCGGCATTCTAAATAAAAGTCCAAGATCTTTCGGATGCGACTTTAATTCGAGGTCCCGTCTCGTGGTAGGCGTTACACATAAAAATCCCTCATTACTTTAGCGCCAGCCCATAACACTAGGCCAACATGTGTGTCATTATTAGTGGATGTAAAAACAACAATAAAAACAAATAACACTTTCCAGACCGCAGATAAGGACAAAGAACATGCCGTTGACGAAGAAATAAGAAATACTTACCCATACACCCAACATGCACCAAACACAACAGCAACAGCATGATTTATCTTTAACTTTATATCCTTGGCGCTCGTAAAGCTGCATGGCTCTGTTTCTGGTGTGTACATGCAAATATATTACCTGAAAAATAACAGCAATGACAATATCCCCTTTTATATGCGCTCATATTTTTCTTAATACACGTATTACAGTACATGCCAAAATTATGAACTATTCCGAACGGTTTTATGACAAGGAATAACAAAAATAAATAAATGAGCTATAGAAAAAGTTACATGAACAAAATCTTTAATCAAAACGGCCTTTTACTTGGTTACAAGTTATGTCTATCAAATGACATCAGTTTTCCTGTAAAGTATATATATATATATATATATATATATATATTATATATATATTATATTTATATATATATATATAATATATATATATATTAGTGTTTCTTGATTATATGGACTAACTACAAAGGTATTTACAAATATTTTCCACGCCAGTTTCTCCTCCATATACATATTTTTTTTACATCAAATGGTATTTATCATCAGAAATATACAATGTTCAAAAGTTGTTCGACAGATACTCTACACATTACATAAAACCAATGGTATGGGTTTTGGAAAAACCTTAACATATGCTAAAGATCATGTTTATACTTCATCAGTGGCCCTAGACAGTCTTTTTTTAAAAGTTGAATTTGAATGTCACTTCACGCCGCACTGAGCAAAATTCAATCAAATGGTGGTGGTCAATTTTAAGTGTGGAGGAGAGAACCCGGTTTCAATGTATCCGAGAAGAGATCATCGGCCTTCCGCAGCCTAAACAGTTGTGCAGGTTCGAAAGATCCAAGGGAAATAAAATTAAACGAACAAAAACAAGCATAAAAACCTCAAAGTAAATAAATAGCAAAAACATTGAAATATAAGATCTTAACTGTCGATGTGAAAAGATGATTATCTTAGTAACTTAATTGTATGAGAAGTTTAGGTTTTCTAAAACAGAGGTACTACCTAAACAAAATACCTCTAAATGATCTTGTACCAGCTACTGGGTTAATTCAGTTCCACTGGAAATGACAAAGACCCACTGTTGCAAATTTAAGTATAACTCCAAAGTTACAGCGTCAAAATTATAGTCACAACCGGGACGTTTTATGACTATTCTAATTATTAATTGAATAGATCGCTTTCATTTATCATGGACTGACTGAGGAGGACGCAATGCTGTCTAAGTATCTATGAGTTTATTATAGATAATCGTTACCCAAACCTTTGATATTTTATATCTCAATGATATGCATATGCAATATATTTACATACCGACTGTTATTTCCTTCATTCCAATAAACAGACCGGTTGCAATTATATTCAATGCTTGATACACAGCTGTTCAGCTGTTACGTCATATGAAAACCTTCCCCCTGAAAAGTCAATTATATAGAATGAATTTCGTATCTAGCTGACTACAGATTCACAGAAAATGGTAGTGCTGCACAGATTTTTTTCCATGAGCCACTGCATGTATATTTCATGTTTTTCAAAAAATGAAAAACAATCCTTATATAACATCTTGCAACCAACTACTTGATATTGCTATCCCATATCAAATGATAGACTTCTAAAATTGGTAATTTATAGCACGCATTGGTTCAAGAGGTCAATAGATTACAAAAATATAAGGTAATGACTTATATTGTATGTATCCGATTACTTACTGTGCAACCTTTTTTCCTAGCTTCATATTCTGCTCTGTCCATTAGCACTTTGCCAATACCTTTGCTCCTAAAGTTTTCGTCCACACAAATCTGCGAGATATAACATTTCTGACGCGGTACGTTCTCATCGTCTACAGCAAGACCCGAACATAACATTCTGCAAATACATTATACAGAATTGGAATTTTAAATTCAAACGTTTATACAGCACCTAATTAATATTGGATAAACTCTCTACACCATCTAATATAATTACAGTGGAACCTTGCTATTAAGACCACTTTACTGACTGTCTGATAGTGGTCTGATTTGTGAAGTGTTTTCTAAAGTGATGTTCTCTATTTATTAGACAATTATAAAGAGACTGAAAATTTGTGGTCTGAAATGCGAGGTGGTCTCCTAAGCGACGTGGTCTTTAGGCTAGGTTCCACTGTATTTATTCAGTTGTATATATCTACTGTATATCTAGATATCTTCATCCTTTCACAACAGAAAACAAAACACAAATAACCCATTATACAGTATGTATCAAATTTTGTAATGCTGTTGTGGTCTTAAGTGACTTTGAACTTAAAGGGACATGGGCTCTGTGGTGTTTTTCAATGTATTCCCATTTTCTACTACTTAGATTGATAAACAATAAAAAAGAAATATACACAGACATAATTATTTCCTAAATTCCTATATAATTTGTGACAACTGCTTGTGAATCCTAAGTTTGGCATCTTTTCACTTGCAATTGATTAACTCAGCCTTACTATTTGTATATAGATACTACATTAGATCTGACTTTATTTTCACAAAATATTTAGGAAATATTTAAGAATATAAGATTTTTATGACAGTGTATAGCTTTTTTCGCTTCTGCAAATCTAGTACAAGTAGTGAAAGTAAATAAAAATTGAAGTTTTGTTTTTGGTAAACACAGCTAATGCTCCATGGTATTATTCCGTCTATCTTTATGTGTAAACAGTGTCTGTATGTTGCCTGGCCAACTTTGTGATGTAAGTGCATCTGTGTGTTTATTGACCCAGTTGCAGTGAAGGCGATGTTATCAGGTGTTAATTAATGACTTTAACACGCGCTGGACACTCTATTAGACCACATATCGAGTTCGGAATTTTTGCATACGCATTTTAATGGTGAGTAGTTTATGATAAGAAAGAAAAAATTTTCGTTGCTGTTGCTCTTTAAAGGCAGAAGCAGGATATAATTAATTAAGACTCCTTATATTTAGATAATTGGAGAAAATGTAGAAAATATAGCAAAGTATTTTTGAGTACTTTTACGATTCCATATTTGAAATTCTGACTAATGTTGGCATCGTAGAGGACAAATTAAAAGTAAAGTGAAATGACTTAATGGATAGACAAATTAAAATTACAAGTACTAAATCGCTTTTCGTGAAAATGCCAAACTCAACAGAGTCCATATTGTACCAACATGGACGTCTGGAAACGTAGAGGTAGGGAAATGGTGGGTAACGTGTTATGGAGTTGTTAGCACCCCATGTTGACTGGTCATACGCAACGTGGTGAAAAATGAACGCACAAAATGAATTGCCGATGTGAACTTCAGTGGATTAAAAAGATGGAGTGTATCTAAATATTATTATTAATACCAAAGTTAAAGTTTTATAAAGGAGTCCAAAACAAATGATAATTTAGCGAGTGGTGTACTTTATGTTTGCAAGCATGTCAGTTTTTGACAATTTCTATTTGATGATGAACATGTTTATTAATGATCTGTTGAAATATTCAAATTGATACACTGTCATGTTGACTTTAAACTTGGTAACGTTCCGGTTTCTACAGTTTATACACTTGATCTTTTTTCAATGTGATATGTACATTTAACATTCAAGACACACTAACACTAGTTAGGTAGGTGCGACAATAAGTATGTTATCTGACTTACCACATTAATAAGTTACTCTGAAAAAAAATATTCAGTAAGATTTATATTGTTTAAAAAGGCACACTCGCGATGGATTTGGCAAGACCACCACGATTAGATTCTTCTCCAATCACCCACAGCTTTTTACGATGAAAACATCCTTGTCAACCCATATTCATACCGTTAAGTTTGAGGTTGTTAATTTCAAAATATTATTCAAACGCATTGAATATTACAATGGTGGCAACTGACACAACAGCGACTTGCCAGTACAGAGTCAAATGAAGTACTGACGGATATTCGAAACTCAAAGTCCATTCTAATATAATACATTGGATATAATAAGGGTCTCAGCATGAAAAACAACTGCGTATACCAAATGGGATGGAACCAGGTGTCCGGAAGAAGACAGCGTCCCCTGTTAGCATGATACACCCGTCGCAAATCTATCGAGTAAAAAAGTCCAGCTATGTGAAAAGGCTATGCGTTCTAGATATGATTGGTAAAAGGGAGTCACTTTATATGCTCGTGCTCTAACATTTTTGTGAGGACAGAGTTTACTCTTTCAAAATGTAACCTACACTACACAAGTTGACTGAACTAGATGACACTCATACTTACCCACATTGATCGCCGCATCCTAGATTACTGTAATGATGATCAACTGTTCTGAAAATTTATATATATATATATATATATATATATATATATATATATATATATATATATATATATATATATATATATATACAGTCATGGTACATAAGTGTTCGTCACTGATGTCAAAATGATGGTATTTGTTTACGTTAACAACTCCGTAATGAATTGAGATTTTTAAAGTAACCATTGCTTATTTTGCCATGGTATATTGAGAAGTGATCCTTCTTCCTCATCATTCTTGTATCCGTGCTGGAATACATGCATATGATTGACAAATAAAATTTACAGAAGTACATCACTACATACGTGTCATTTCCGCGATCAGCTGTTGATCTCTCTCCGTCATTTACGATATTTCAGATTTATTTTTTTAGATTTTAGTTTGTTTGTTTTGTTTGTTTATTGTTGTTTTACTCAGATGGAGATGTCACCAAATGCCGGTGAAGGGCTTCAAATTTTGACCTATGCTCGGCACTTACGGCCATTGAGCAGTGAGGGTTATTTAACGTGCCGACGCCTACTGTGACACGGGACCTCCAGTTTTTACTGTCTCATCCGAAAGACAGGAAACCAACCTGCCGCCGGCAGGACTCGAACTGACGACCTCACGATCCAAAGTCGAGCCCACTACCGACTGAGGCAGGCCAACTCTTTTAGATTTTAGAGTTCCCTCTCTATTACTTTACATTATCCTTGAAACTTGCACTTCATCCCGCGCAGACAAAACTTTCGTTTACTTTCAGATCAATGTCTATGTTCTACACTTCCACGTGCCTAAATTTGTTTATAACACCACTTGAAACGGTTGTTTGAGGTATTCCCAATATTCTCCCAATTTTAGCCTTATTTCCCATCGTCTAGTAAGTTTCTATGATATGCTTTCAAACATCAACCTAAATTTCTAACAATTTATGACACGGCATATTTATCAGGTTGATACATAAGACGTATAGTGAGCAGACGATAAATGTAAACACAGAGGTCATCACAGTGTTGTTACGCATGGAGATGTAAAAATTCAGAGTATAAATGAAAAGTGATAAAATCTGGAGAAGTGTAAAGAATATTGAAAAAAAATACTTAAACAGTTATAGAGTTATATAGTACAAAACTTTATATCAAAACAAAGCTTTTACTGTAATGTTAAAGGACTAGCTGTGTTTTTCGTAAAAATAATCTCTCCTTTTTTTCTACTTAGTTTGACGTACAATACAAAATAGAGACATAAACAGGCATATACATTCTTAAATTCCTATATTCTTCTATAAACCAGTTTTGTAATTATTCGTGAGTAATTCGATCTTACAATTAGTATATACATACGATACCGGAGATGACGTTATTTTCACAAAATACATTGGAAAATAAGATTGTTGATGCCTGTGTATATCTTTAATTTATTATTGTACATCAATTAGGTAATGTAAAGAAGCAATACTCACAGTATTTTGTGAGATAATGTAAAATGATTGATAACATTTTGTGTGATGATATAATTCATAAAATAATGGAATTG
>BROG01002335.1:0-10404 GCA_030159075.1 Atrina japonica | reverse complement strand
AAATGGAGCGGCGTAACATGGCCTGTCAGGGAATACAGACAAAAGACCTATATATCTTGAGGTCCAAACCCATAGGATTTAGAATGCCTCTCGACATAAGCGAAGAGTAGAGCTTCCGGTCATATAGTCTCTGAAAACTTCTAAACCTTTTTCAAAGACCATTTCCCCTCATGTACAAATATTTTAATCCGCTGAGCAAACTCATTTTAATATATTATTTCATTTTCACATCCCAGTTGGAATTCCCCTTGTGCTGATTTTTCCGGTCGTGTGGGGATTCCCCTAAATCTATATATTGGGTGTGGTTGGGAGTGGCATTTGGGCGGGCCCTTCTCTATATAGCATGTGGAAATTTCCGGGAATTTTTGGAATTTCCGGGAAATCTAGTCATGCGGGAATTTCCGGGAAATCTAGGTCATTTGAAATTTCCCGGAAATCTAGGTCATTTGGAATTTCCCAACCTGTCGTGAGGTGGTTGACCTTTAACCACAACGGGTCAGGGGTTATATGGCTGACTTTTAACCACAACGGGTCAGGGGTTAGATGGTTGACCTTTAACCACAAAAGGTCAACTGGGCCAAAATCCCCATATCACTACACACATTTATGTATATATATAATAAGCGTTGATTAAGTTCTAATAATTCATACTTGCCAAGTCTCCCCATAAATAGGGAGACTGATCCCTTTTTAATGTAAAATTTGGATAATTTCTATTTAAAAAATGCGTATCTCCCCATGAAAAATTTTAATTTTCCTATTAAGTCTTATTAAAATTTAGAGTCTCCCCCATGAGATTGAAAAATCTCCCCCCATGAAAAATATTTCAAAGTTGGCAAGTCTGATAACTTCATTTATGATCTTTTTGCTAAGGTTAGGTACCCATGATTGAAGCATGTAAACCAATCTATGAAAATAAAGGAAGTGATGGTGACCCCAAAACGCTTTTAAGTTGCCTGAGAATTTTTTTTACTTCTATTTTTCAAACTTGCTAACCTTGAAAAGAATTCATGGGGGAGATTTTCAATCTCATGGAGGAGACTAAATTTTTGTAAGAATTAATAGGAAAATTTAATTTTTTCATGGTGGAGATATGCATTTTTCTTGAAGAAATTTGTATGTATGATTTTATGTAGAAGGTTGACAAAGTATGCTGATAGGTGATAAATGAAAACCAGAGTGACTCCAAGACTAATTATTCCACTGAATACTAAACAGATGATATGTTTACCCTTTATTTCTTGTTTGAATTGTCATTTTAAAAAAAATTGTACTGTGCTTTTCTTGATTGTAAGTCTGCATTTCACATGGTGTTTCAGGGCAAGACTGTGGAAAAAACTAAAATACAATATATACATACAATGTATTTTAGGACAATGCTTAAAGTAATTACTAATATACGGTATAATGACTTCAAGGGAGTATTTTTTTGACAAGATGGAGTTCATCAGGGAAAATAAATTGCCACTTATACTGTTTGCGCTTTATTTAAATGAGTTGGAGGAATTTTTTATACTGTAAAATGTGACCAGATTAAATTTTTAATCAGAGATCAAAGATACACTGAATTTGTATATTACATTTATTGTCATACATCCATTATGTGCTGATGACAGAGTGAGTTTTGATTATTGAAACCAAAGATGATCTTCAATATTAAAAATTATTCGTAAATATTCATAAAACAAAGATAATGATTTTTGGTCATTTTGCATAAATTGATAATAATAATAAAAATAATAATATGTGAAAATAAAATTATAAAAAAAATCAAGAGAATTAAATGTATCCATATAAATACACATGGATACTCCAATTTTACTCTATGGATGTTAATTTAGGTAATTTGAAAATATAGACCTATTATAAAAAGACTCCGTTTGAAATTTTTGTAAACTTGTGTTTAAGTTAAAAATAAACGATGATTTACAGGGAGTTTGGCTAGATATTTTTAGTATATTAAAATACTGATTGGTAAAGAAACTAATCTGGAATCCTTCAAATATTTTCAACATTGAGAACATTTATCGAAAAACTTTCAGTTTAGTTTGCTAAAACTTTGTGGGAACTTGCAGAAACCTGTCGAAGCTAACAGAAAACTATCAGTTTTTAATTTTCTGCAAACTGAAATCTTACAGAAATTTGCAGAAGTTTTTGTAATGGTTTCCACATCACTGAAACTGTACAGGAAACTTCAGGTTCAAAGTTTTCGCAAACTGAAACCTAACATAAACTTGCAGAAACTTTATAATGGTTTCCACGATGCTGAAACTGTACAGGAAACTTCAGGTTCAAAGTTTCCGCTAAATGAAACCTCGCAGAAACTTGCGGAAACTTTATAATGGTTTCCACAATGCTGAAACTGTACAGGAAACTTCAAGTTTAAAGTTACGGAAACTTTCAGTTTAATTTGCTGAAACTTTGTGGGAACTTGCAAAAACCTGTCGAAGCTAACAGAAAACTTTTAATTTTCTGCAATCACAGAAACTTTTGTAAGTTTTTATAATGGTTTCCTCATCACTGAAACTGTACAGGGAACTATAAATTCAAAGTTTCTGCAAACTGAAACCTAACAGAAACTTTCGGAAACTTTGCTGAAACTTGCTAAAACTGTACAGGAAACGTCGGGTTCAAAGTTTTCGCAAAATGAAACCTCGCGGAAACTTTATAATGGTTTCCGCAATGCTGAAACTGTACAGGAAACTTCAAATTCAAAGTTTTCGCAAACTGAAACCTCGCGGAAACTTTATAATGGTTTCCACAATTCTGAAACTGTACAGGAAACTTCAAGTTTTGAGTTTCCGCATCCTGAAACTGTTTTTGTGTTGCGGAAACTATACAGGAAACTTCAACATCAGGTTTTCGCCAAGTTTCAGTTTTGCTTTTTTCATCCAGTGTTTAGACTCAATACACTTCATAAAAATCCTTCATACACTCTCACTGTTTTTTCTACCTCTGAAATATTAGATAATTATAAATCCGTTCTCACGTCGTTTGTAATGCTGACAGTGACTCGGAAATTGAATTGCCATACGATCCATTGGGCTCTATGTATGTGCTCCACCAAGCCTTTATGTATTTTACTCTTAATAATTTTTATACAAAGTTTTCAAAATAATAGTACAACGGCCTACTCAAAACGCGGAGTTAAGAAGATGTGGATCCTAGAATTTACAAAAAAAAAAATGTTGGAACATTTAAATTCTCTAAATTTTAAACACATTACAAACTTCAAGTTTTTTTGATTTTTCGACCCTTTGCGCAACTATTCCTCACCAGAAATCCAAATACAAATTAACATCTATTATACAAAACTTCTTTGTATACGAAAATGGAAATCGCAGATCGAATATGTAGTGTCAGGTCATGAAGAACATTATTTCATGAAGACTTTTACTCCAAAACTATTAATATTGGAAAAAAATTAGAGTCAAAATTAAATTTTCACTCTTTGATGATTATTATTATTATTATTATTATTATTATTATTATTATTGTTATTAATATTATTATTATTATTATTATTATTATTATTATTATTATTATTATTATTATTTTCATACGAGATGCTGAATTATTTTTAAGTCACAAAACAAAATATATTAACAAAACGAAAATGAGATGTCCAATTGACACCATAATTTGTATTTAATAACGACGTGTACAGGAGAAAATTTTCAATCGCCAAATCGACAACAAATTAATATAAACTGCCCAATCGGCAACAAAATCAATATAAACTGCCTAATTGGCATAAAAATTAATATAAATTGTCCAATCGGCAACCAAATCAAAATGAAATTGCCCGATTAGCATCAAAATCAATATAAACTGCCCAGTCGGTATCAAAATCAATACATACACTTAATCAGCATCAATATCAATACTAACTGCCCAATCGGTATCAATGTCAATATTAACTGCCCCATTAGCATAAGAATGAATAAAAATTGCCCAATTATAATAAGCATAGGGATTATTAATTAATTATCAATTAATTTGCTTGTATTTTACTGTCACTCGTAAAATTATTATTCCACAAATGCCTGTATCAATTGTGTTACATAATTCAGCGCATTAAACAACACCTTTCGTTCTAAGTTTTTTTCTGCAATTAACGCGGGTTATTGAAAAAAAGACATGATTCAACTGAACAAACTAGGTTTAAGTGAGATTTTTGTGTGTCATGTAATTATATCAGTAAATGCTGAAAATGCCCGTTTATCTCAAAATATATCATCTGTTCCTTTATTTTTTTTTTCTGAAAACCACCCTCGCATGTAAAAAAGCATGATGCTGCCCTCTCACATAGCAGACAATTTAGCTGCTGTATTTGCCGATATTCTGATAATAATGGATTGCATGAGCTGAAACGTTTGCATATTATACCGTGTATGATAATATTTAAACTGAGAATCTGTTTTGCTAATTCTGGGGGTTTTTTTTCGACCACAATCATTGATTCTTTCTGATCAACCCGTTTTTCAGTCTTGACGTATAGATACAATTTCTAAACCACATTCTATATAATATTGTTTTAAACCATTAAATACAATAAATCTTCTTCACGTTTTCAAGAAGTGGCAATTATCTGTATATGTTTTCTGCCTATAAAACCTTTTATAATGAAACCTCCTGCGGTTGCTCTTCTTCTATTAAAAATGCCGAACGTGAAGTATAATGCCACTAAAGTAAACAAACGCATGGTTTCCGGTTTTACCGAAGTTAAATTATTGTCACTCGTAATATACTGGTAATAGATCGTTGAAAGCCGTTTCCTTTTTTTTATAAAGTTAACGATCTACTACGATATCTTTGACACAATGATATTCATTTCTTGTATTTTGTTTTTACAGATATTAGAAAAGCTATGTTTTGCATTTTGTATCTCTTTTCGTGAGTATATCGTCACTGAAGGTAGTAACACGGACATGCACCTAGAAAACATTCTGATTAAAAATGACATGACCCTTTGGCTCCCAGTTAATAAATGACTAACACTGTCAAAAATTTCCACATTTGATTAATTTAAACTGTACAATGATTTCAATAGCATTACACACACACACACACACACACACACACACACACACACACAAAATATATATATATATATATATATATATATATATATATATATATATATATATATATATATATATATATATATAATATGCCTGAAACAATAGTATTGACGAAGTTTCACACTTTAATTACATTTCTTCGCACTGTTTACTGCGGTGGGTATATAATACCGTTACATATTGTACTGTTAATACTTCCGAACTTCGAACGAAATATTTACTATTAATATTTAACTACACTCCGCAGTGTACAGACTTTACATCCTTATTCATTCAATGATATTTCTTTACTATGGTATTCCACGCAAAAGGAAGCAAAAGAAGATACACGTCCTATTATCAGTACAGTACTACAGAAATAACAATTAATAGATTGATTCATACATGTCACTTATTTTACACTAACAATGCAATGAGTTATCTTTGTTATAATTTTACTGTAATATTAAAGTGTACACTGAGTGAATTTTCATCTCCTGTTTAAGGTGTGTTTAAAAAAACACGATTGCTGAAAACAAAATCGAAATCGGCTGTGTAGTTTTGAAGATATAAAAGAAACGCTAACCTTTACGCGCTCGGAAACCGTCATATTTATAGCGATCTACAGTTTAACGAGGAAGCAGCCACAACGAGTTTTTATTTTTAAAGATTTTTATTCATCACCCTGATACAAACTATTGATACATGTGTAATTGATTATGTTTGTTAAGTGGTGTTTTTAACAGAGTGATACAAACTGTGGCAGATGTCAATAAACTGAGCCACCGGAATTGACTTGTTGTTGCCTATGGAAGCGGAAACACAACTCTGGATGGAATCTCACTCCTGACTGGAGAGACTCGATACTTTACTTTACTTTCAATGGATACAGTTCTTAAGAAGAAAAAAAGATAAGTGGAAAGGTCCTAGAAGGCATTCTGTCTTGTGTTCGGCACATTTCACGAAGGATTCTTTCCCACTTCGTTACTCCATTATGAATTCGATGAGTTGCAACGCCACCAAAGAAGAGAAAAAAGACGCAGTACCAACCATTCATATGCAGGTGGAGCAAACAGAGACAACAGATACCCATGAGATCACACCCGTGCCTAAAAAAGCAAGAATGACATACATTAAAAGGGAAAATGGTAGGGTATGTATTAACCAATTATATAAAGTAGGGCTTACCCCGTGTTAATTCCCTCATCTGCCTAATGATATGTATAACGTAACAATCCTTTGTTATATAAAATGTCTCTGATGTGCCAAAATTGATACATCGTTTTTGTTTTATTGTACTCCATGGGCCTATCGTATTTTTTAATTATGTATTTCACATGTACATATCCTTCTATTCAATTTTAAATATTAATGATTAAAGCAATTTTCAATAAACCTATTAAGTGAAATATTTAGAGAAAACTAGATATGTTCCATCATTTTCTGCATATCTGATTAGAGTATGTTTGTTTATTCATTTCATTTTTACACTTGTTAAATACAATTGTAATTTTTCAGTTTATATATTGTAGACCTATGTACATTGTTATAAAGCACATCAATTTACCCAATACTACCACATACATGAAAAACCCTAATAAAACCACATCCTACCCAATATTACAACTGTATAGTTGCTTTAATTCGTAGTGGATTTAATTTCGCTATTTTGAAAAATCCACTAATTTAAATACAGTGAATAAAATATGTATAGTTGTACGTATCACAACCACAAGTTGACCATGAAATATTTTGTAACGCACAACAAGAGTTGTGTAGTGCACCAGGAGTTACTACCACACTTGCAATAAACCCTGAACCAGCACAAGCATATGAGAGAGTCTATAGACATTAAAATATTTGTTTGAGATGTTTTTGAATCATTGCATTATTGCACTATGTGTAAATTAACTTTAATCATTCTTCTTTAGGCTGTGTAATTTTTAACTCATTGACAAATGTCATATTCCAACATTTTCTGTGACACCCATTAATGATAATTGTTTTAACTTGGATATGTAAATGAGATTTAGGGGGGTGGGGTGTTATATGATTGAGATATAGCATAATATAGCATATAGGAACAAGAAAATTAAATCTGTCCTAGATGGCATGCAGGTGCGTATTGCCCATTGTGTATACCAACGGTGCTTAAATAAGCCTGACTCTGAAAAAAACTCTTCAGTCTCCTATGCTGTGAAGACATTTTCTTCAGGAACTGCTTTGACATTCTGTTTTGTTGATCTTCAAAGCTGTTGTTTAAATATCATTAGAGCTATATAGGGAAATATAGTATGTGCAGTATGTATAGTTAGTTTATTCAGGTTTTTGTCTTGTTTGATGTCAATTGAAAGCGCAAACCTTTCTAATAACAAAGAAATAATAGAGACAGTACATTATTTGACATATGTACACAGATTGTCTTCTGTTGGATTCCTGGCCACATCGGCACAAAAGGAAATTACCAAAGCTGATGAAGTTGTTTTATTAGTAATGAATTTACAGTGTGAACATACTTGAAATTCCTTTCACAAATCCATTACAGATTATATAACAACAACGTTCCAACAACAGTGTGACCTGCTAAATGAAAATAAATTACATCAAATTAATACAAAGTTTATTAATAATCCAACAGTCTTCAGTAGAAATAGGAAATATGAGGTTACCCTGGCTAGACTTCGTATTGGTCACAGTAGCCTTACATATATATATATATATATATATATATATATATATATATATATATATATATATATATATATATATATATATATATATATATATATATATATATATATATATATAAACAAGAACCACCGGAATGTATACCATGGGACTCTACTTGTACCGATTTTAAACCTGCTCATGACAAATATAACTCCGAAGCAGGTCTTAACATTGTTTTTAATAATTGTGTTGGCTACATAATTTTAGAAAATCTAAAAGATATAGGTTTATTAAAAAAAACTGTATATATACTCTTAAAAAATTATTGTCTTTCACAAACATTTTTATGTTCAACAGTTTTATCAATAAGTTCAAATAAATAATTTATCATGCATCGCCCCGATATAAATGAAATATAATTAAAAGTGGCGTTGGACAACAATAAACAAACAAACTGATATAATATACAGACACAGGAGATAGTCTTTATATACAAGTTGATTTGTAAACAAAAGGTACTATTGGGGATAGCAGAAATGGTTTTTGTGACCATGTGGTCTTTTTATATAGCAGGTTTTACGGTATTTAGTTTCTATCTATCAATCATAAACCTGGAGATGAGCAGGCAGAAAAAAATATGGTACAAGAATGTCTCAACTGCTTGATGATGTATGTAGAGAAATAGAGATATAGATATCGATACTGTTTCTGTATCCATCCTGTCAGGTCAGAACTTTTAGAACGTTTTAATACCTGTCAAAAGTGTATGTCACTGGCATTGGGTAGACCCACTCACGATATGGGAACTATGATCCGCATTGAACAAGAGTGTGTTATAGGTTAGACAATAAGATGGAATAGCCAGCAACTTTTTCAGTTTTTAGTTTTATTTCTAGATGTCCCCTTTCTGTGTTTACAATGTACAGTTTGCCGTAATGCGCACCATTTATTTAAAGGTTATCTGGAATGAAATTTTGCTTATCTGACTAAAACCATTTTATAAAAGAATATACCACCAGGATATCATATAATTTTTAAACGATAGAATTCGTTCTATTAATACGTTTGATAGTCAACAGGGAATACCGAATAATACAACGCCGGTGGGACTACAGGAAACATATTCTATTTTTTATTTTGTATCCAGTACGGTACTATGTATACTTTCTACTTGATTTTAAATTAATTTATGCGCATTTTACCTATTTTCAAGAACTAAATGCATTAATCCTACTTCTTGCGGCGGCAGAGTCTGAGAATAAATAGAATATAAAAACCTCAGATACCAAAGTGTAAATCAATAGAATGTCCAGGACATAAATACAAATCCGATAAAAAATGGACAAACACGGACCTCTGGAAACCAAGAGGTGGGATCAGGTGCCATGGAGGAGTAAGCATCCCCTGTCGACCGGTCACACCCGCCGTGAGTCCACAGTCAAGTCCAGTGAAACACGTGAGGAGTGTATCCTCATCACAATAAACGTGTAATCAGACTGTTAGATTCTTGAAAAAAATATTGCGGTTATTTGTAGATTATTTGGGAAAATGAACATCACACATATAATAGATGGTTATAAATTTATGTTAATATTCGGAAATTATTAAAAATCATCATTTCCGTTGACCTTTAATGTAAAAATATTCAAATTGGTATATTTTGAAAACCTACCCAAACTGAAAACATGGAGATATTACCGTAAGAGAAGTTTAAAAAGAAGCCACATTTAGTAAATTTAAAATGAAATTACATTTTCATGATATTGATACACAATTTGTTTGCATTCTAGCGTTTCTATTTCATAAGCTCCGTGTGAGTAAGAATGTGCTGACAGTATGTAACTTTGATTGTTCTTCTATCATTTGTATCACAGGTCTGTAGATTTTTTTTAATTTCACTCAGTTCGACGTATATTTCTCGGTACAATGAGAAACTTAAAATAAATTACCTACTGAATTCATTTTTATTACAAATCTACATTGTAAGCTGAAAATTCTATATTTGCATTTCAGATTATGCCACATTGTCTGAAGAAAGTTCTAAAAGATGTTAACAGTATGAATATATTAAATGATTGCCTTCTACCACTTAGTTTTTCTTTTGTTAAGCTTGTAAAATGGATGCAGTCTTCATGATGGAAAGTCGCTTTAATTCGAATAATTGAAACCCACAAGGAAAGAGTCCCAAATTAATGCAATTGCGCATGATGTTTTTCCCCAAACAGTCGTAGCACTATCTCATAAACTGCATGTAAGTTGTGTAGCGATAACGTCTGTAATAAATTTAAAAAATCACTGTTTAGTCAAAACTTAATTTGTGTTTGTTGTTTTTTTTTTAATGGTAGAAAAATTAATTTCAATACATGTTTATACAGGTATGATTACCCTGACTTCTTGACATGAATATACACAATGTTTTGATGACCCTGAACAATTTTTATCATAGATAAATGCTGACAAATATATTTTTGTGATAAACACATCAAGGTTAATGAAAGTTAGCTAATTTAGTGGACATTTCATCAATATTAAGCTGTGTTTTGAAAACAATACGATTTAAAGTCATTTATTAGATTCAGGTGTGCAAATCTTAAATGTATCATACCCATTTTGAAGGTATCAGAGCCTTTGGTGATCCATCCTTGTCCCTAGATATCCGTCGTTTGTAAAC
>BROG01002334.1:0-10409 GCA_030159075.1 Atrina japonica | reverse complement strand
CAGTCGTTCCATCGCCACGTCGTGTCTCTTTTGCTCGCCGTGATTCGAGAATAAGAAGTTTGATCCCGAGAAGGCGAAGGCGTTGACCAACGCGCCGCCTATCATCATTCCGATCGTTGCCATTTTTTAATTATATAACGACAAAGTTTATTTCATGATATCGGCGGGAATGACGCCCCTCTTGATCAGCTGGTCTTTGGTGTACTCGGCCATGGTGTAGTCGACCAAGATCATCCCGATATCCTTCGGATCGAAATCCATCTTGGGGACGGTCGTTTTAAATATTTTCTTGAAAATCTGCGCGTAGCCCGCGGCGATCCCCGTCACGACGACCGCGTGATACGCGGTGTTGACCAAATCCTTTTCCATCTTTTTTTTTTATTATGAAAAAGATTTTTATTTATCTTATTTTTCTCGAATGACAGGTCTTGGTCGTTTCGTCTAGCGGTTCTTGTATCATGAACCTACATATCTGGAGGAACGCACTTATGCTGTAGATTGCAACCCCGCAAGCCACCATCATCTCTCCCGTGTACTGCATCGCTTTCAGATTGTTAACCATTTTTAACTAGCAAAAATTTTTTATTTAATACATTTCGTGGGGATTGAGTCCTTCTTCCTTTTTAGGTTCCGGCGGGGGCGGTGATGGTGGCGGCGGCGTCGGTTGGTTTTTCCCGTACAACACCAATCCGGTGATCCCGAGTCCTCCGACGACCGCCGCCCATTTCCAACCGTCCTGGCTATTAGCATTACCATTGGCATTGCCATCCTGGCTATTAGCATTACCATTGGCATTGCCATCCCGGCTATTAGCATTGTCATCCTGGCCATTAGCATTGCCATCCTGGTCATTAGCATTGCCATCCTGGTGAGACGATTTCTTCTCGCTGAGAAGAGCACGCAATTTATCGCGCAGATTGTCCGATTCTTTTTTTGCATCATCCTGACGACTCCACCTCTTTTGCGCTCCCTTCTTCCCCGCTTCTTGACGTTTCGGGTTCTTTTGTTTTTCCAACAGTTCTTGCGGATTCATCGCCTTTTTCTATTCCCTCCGATTTTTTAAATCCCGTTATATAGCGACTGGACGTGGCGGCGAGACTGATGGGGGCCAGGTAGGAACCGAAGTGGTGGAAGAGGCTGCAGCACACTTCGCCGATGGCCGCGTCCAGGAAGGGGTCTTCGTTCAGTTCTTCGATCAGTTTCGGCTCGTTCTTCACGTCGAAGAAATATTTCAGACTCTGGGCGTACAGCGTGATGACGGAATTTGCGATCGATTTACTCATGCGCATGCCGAGTCGCGCGTTGAGTAGGCGATTTAGGTTCTCCAGTTCCTTGTCATTCATCTTGTTCAGATCGTCGACCGTCACCTCTTTCCCCAGAAAGTGTCGCGATCGTCCCGATCCTACGATGGATGATAACCTGTCCCTGGTCGACTCGTCGACCGTCTTCGTCGTCTCGGCCTTAGTCGTTAGTATCTCGTCCACGTTCATTTTATAAAAACTATATTTTTTTATAAAGCGTGTAACAGTCTCCTCAACACTCGTTCCGCCCGCCCCCGTCGTTCCATCCGCAGGACGAGTATGACGACGAAGAGGACGAACAGGGAACTTGCGGCCATGAAGGCAAGCAGCGACAAGACGATAATTTGGGTGAAGCGCTTCATCGTTTTATAATGCTACAATTTAACGAGAAGAAGATTTCTCGCCCAGAAGGGCGCGCAGCTGCTCGCGCAGATCGTTCGTCTCTCGTTCGGAGATTTTTTTTACCCCGTCGTCGGTTTTGTATTTCTCGTACAGCTTGTCTTTCATCTCGCGGTACTTGGTCAATTCGTGAGACACAGTGGCGAATTCCTCCGCCGAGATCTTCCCGTCCTCCAACGCGCGGCTCACCACGTTCGAGATGGAATTCAATTTACTCTCCGCCAGTTTGACGATCTTGAGATGCTTCTCCGACTTCTTCAATAGCAGGCGTCGAATTCCCTTCAAGGTCAGACCCACGGACCCCACGACCAAGGCCACGATCTGCAGGGGTAAGCCCGCGATGGGGACGGCGAAGCCCAGCCCCCCGCACACCATGCTCCCCGCGATCAGGGTCCCGTCCACCCCGTCCGCGGTGTTGACGATCCGCTTGTACTTCTTGTGCACGCTCTTCCGCGTCTCGATCTCCCGCCTGAAGGTATGCTCGATCTCGCCGATCCGTCGGAGACGATACTCTTGCGAATCGGCTTCCAACGTCGGGTACACTTTATCGAAACTCATCTTTTTAAATCAAAAATTTTTTATACGTCGAGAACGACGACGCCGTTGACGGAGCCCGATTTCGAGCCCTTGTTCACGGTGAAGTTGAGGACGTCGCCCGCCGTCACTCGCAACGGCGGATTCAGCAGTGCGATCTCGCCGGTCTTGGTCCTGAAATCCTGTATTCCACGTCGTTCAGCACCAGCGTCACGTCCAGTTCGCCCAAGAGACCCAGGCGGATGACGTGACCGTCGAACAACATCTTGACGCCCAATTGGGGTCGGAGTCTGCCGTTCTTGTTCACTTCGAATTGGAAGGTGTTCATGATGCGGCGGTTTTTGGCCAACGCGACGATCTCCTCTTTGGCGTCGTTGAGGTCTTTGAGAAGTTTCTCGTTCAGGTCCTCGACCAGTTCTTCCCTTTCCACGTCTTCCCAATAGAATCCCGTTCTAGACATCGTTATTTTTTTCTTCTAATATTTCTTAAATTCCAATAGAACGTGAACGGAATGGCCGTGATTGTCGACGGGCTCGCCGTCCTCGTCCTCGAGAGGGATCGTCACTTCCGAGATGCGATCGCGTCTCAGCGGCAGGAACGCGGGATGTTCGAAATCTTTTTCGTACAACTCGGAAAATTTCACGTCGGGGCAGGGCAGGGACGCGAGGAGGTCCTTCGCCTTGCCGTTTCTAATCCCCTCCTCCAACTCGTCGAGATGGACGTTGAGGAGTTCCACCGGCCGCAGGTCGATGCTGCGGCTCGCCAAGATGGTCCCGCCGAGAGGCGTGTTCGCGCGAATGCCGAGAATCTTACCGATTTCCGACGGAAGCATCACCGCCGTGCTGCCCGACCCGTCGATTCTCAATCTCATGGTGGTCTTGTCCAGGAACACCTTGTCGAAGTATTTGGCGAGGAGGCGTCGCAGGTCGGTGTAGGTGTACGATCCGGCGTGCACGCTCTGGACTCTGGGTCTGTCTCTCCCCCTGGCGTAACGTATCTCCACGTCTCTCTTGACGTTGTACAACCCGTTGTAGAGGCGAACGGATTTGACGCCCACGCACCACCCGCCGTTGGCGTTATCGATGTACCGCGACAGTCTGACGGGTTTTCCGACGTCAGTCACTAGATAATACATTGTTGTTTTTATATAAAAGACGGTTTTATATAAAATGAACGTCTACGAGTACAAGAAGAATCTCGATCTCCATTCGTTCGACGTCTACGTCAACGAAGAGACGAAGTTTCGAGCGTCGTTCGAGGACATCTTCGACGTCGCGGCCTACGCGAATCCCCATCCCATGGCCGACGTGGCGCCGGACGAGAAGGCACTGCTCGACCTGTTCAAAATACGATACGGGAAAGCCGACGTCCTGGCGGGCCTCTCGGCGGACTTCAAGACCACGCTGGACCGCTGGAACCGACATCCCGTCGAGGGGTTCTGGCAGAACCAGTTGAATTTCGCAGTCTGGTGCGCCACGACCGGGTGCGGCGTGACGTTGGACGCGGGGAACGGCGACGCGCTGTCCGAGTCGTTCTTCCGGTTCCACGTCTACTATCAGATCTGACGCGTGCTGCAAGAGATGGCGGTCCCCCTCCCCTCCGATCCGTCCTTCGACCACTTCGCGAACAACATCGACAAGGGAGCGTATCGGAGACTCTGTCGGGAATTCGACGAGAAGTGGTCCACGTTCATCGCGGACGAATCGAAGGGGTTCACGCGTCCGGCACTGGCGCGATTGGACGCGTCCATTCGCGTCTTCGTCTGGGCGATCCTGGGCGCGCAGGAAGAGACGAGGTCTTCCGTCGCCTCGCTAGACGCGCAGAAGCAGTTCCTGGCCAACGTCGGGGACGCCATCGATCGTCCCGTCCACCTACCCGCCGACATCGCCAGGTACGAGGACTGTCTGAAGTACGCCAATTCCAAACTGGACTACGTCGTCCGTCCCGGGCTGTACATGATGCCCAGCGACATGGAACTGAAGATCGGTCGGAACGTCGCGGGCTACAACAACGAGATCGTGGTCGCTCCCGACACCGCGACGACGGGGAGGAACGCAAATCTGAACGCCAAGACGCTGACGCCGCAGATCGAAACGCCGGCGCCCGTCGCGGAGTCGCCGCCGCCTCCGCCCGTTGAACCCGTAGAGATCGCCGTGGCGGACGATCACGAGGATCAGAAGACGGCCGTCTTGGTCCTATCGTTATTTTCTTTTCTGGTCTTCGTCGAGTTTGGTTAACAACCAGCCGACGACGATCATGCCCAAGACCCACAGGTGTTCTCCCAGCCACATCGCCGTCTTGCCGAGCGTCGACAGGATCCAGGACACGACGGCGCCCAAGATGCCCGGCAACGCTTCGCCCAATTTACCGGCCAGTCTCGCGAACAATTTACCGATCGCGTCCAGCTGTTTCTTGATCCATTCCTTCGCTCCTCCCTCCCCCGAAGGAGGTTTGGGTGGAGGAGCGGAGGGACTCGTTCCCGGAAGGAGCAATTCGACCAGGAATCCTATCGTCATGCCGATCGCCGTCAAGATGCTGAAGATGGTGATGCCCTGTTCCCTGAACAGATTGGCGATCCGCTCTCGCAACGGGAGATTATCGTCCAATAACCTCGCGATCGATTCTTTGATGGCGGTCAGTTGCGATTTTAGACGCCCCTTGAGCACGTCTATACTCTCGTTCGCGGCGTCCAATTCGCCTCGCGTCTTGGCGATCTCCCTCTCGATGCGTTCCCGATCGTCGGGATTCCAAGCCAGGTCTTCCCGCCACTGCGACAGCGTGCGTTCCAACTCCACTCTCTTGGCTTCTTGGACGCGCAGAGTCCCGCGAATGGTTCGCAGACTCTTGTCTAATCCCAACAGTTCTCACATGGGCAAGCCGCCCGTCTGCATCCCTTCGTCGGCGAGATCGCGTATACTATCGGATAGTCTGGTTACGCCGACGTCTACTCGTTTCGCTCGCGTTTCGTCGTTATTCAAAGTGGTCATTTCTATCTCTTCTAAAGTGTTATCAGCAATGCGGGCTACCGTCCTTGCCTTTTTGGTTTCGGTAAACTGATGTGTTAAACCCAGCGCTCTAACGAGATTTATACCTCCTTTATTTTTTAACGTGGTCGCTCTTACAAATTTATTGGGATTACGTTCAACGTTTAATGGAATCTCATTCCTATCCCACACGACAAAGAGCTTATCTCCCTTGGATTTAAACTTTAATTTTTCCATATCGGGGGGATCAGCCCCCGTGGCTTTTTTCCATTCGTCCACGAGACGTTGAGTGTTCAAACGTCCGGGTAGATCTTCTTGAGTTGTGATGGGAACGTCTGGCAGTCTCAATGGTGTATTTTCACCCGCAGGTGGTTGTTCTACGGTACCTTGATCACCATCGTTATTATCATCAACAACATCGTCGTCGCCGAACGTCGGATTTTCGAATGTAACCGGTTCCGCCATATTTTTTATAAAACGCTTTAAATTTTTTTATTACGTAATAGAAAAAATGATGATGAATTACGGACACCTTCTCGATCCCAATAGGAAATTGCGCACGCCCTTCGGCGTGAAGGGCAAACGCCAAACGGTCACCGTGTCCCACAATCCGTCGAGAATCGAAGAAAACCAAACTTTGTCGGTTCGCTTTCCCAATCTGAGCGAGGACGACGTCATCGTCCCTCGCACCGCGAAACTGTGCTTCGACATGGCAGTCGCCGTGGAGGGCGGCGATCTCGCCAAAACGGGCGTTTATAATAATCTCGGGCGTAACATCGTCAAGAAGATCGAGGTGAAGATCTCGGGGAACACCGTTCAGAGCATCGACGACGCCGATAAATTCTTCGTCTACAACGATCTATGGAAGGTGGAACGACGTAACATGGCCTTTCAGGGGATACAGACTCGAGATCTCAACCAAATAAGGGCCAAACCCATCGGTTACGCCATACCCCGAGACACCAGCGAAGAGTACGAGATCGCCGCGACGTTTGGGAATCGCTTTTGCATTCCCTTGGACTTCGAAATCTTGGAGACGAGCGAACCCTTTTATCAAGCGGGGTTACAAGATCGTTTGGAATACATGCTGACGTTTAACGACGCCAAACACGTCGTCTCGACGGACTCGGACGACGCCAATAAAACGGTAAGTTACAAGGTCACTAACATCGCGTTGGAGTTCGAGAAGATCACCGACGATAATCTCGCTCGCAGCATCAGGCAAAAGTACGCGGGTCCACACACCTATCTCTTCAACAAGATCATGCGCTATCGCCAGGAGACGATCAGTAAATCGGCTAGCGACCTCAACTGTCAGATCAACACTCCCGCCAAGTCACTCGCTGGCATCCTGTTCCTCTTCAAAGACATTTCCGTCAAGGATCCCGAGAAATTTTATAATCCGAGAATCACCAAAGTGGAAATGACCATCGAGGGTCAGACGAACCAACTGTTCTCGGACGGCATGAGACCGTATCACCAGTACGACGAGATTAAAAAGTATTTCTCGTTGAATCGCGAAAACGTAACTGAAACGGTCGTCAAGGAACTCGAGCTGACCAACGTGAGAGTCTGGGAAACTATCTCAAAGACCATTACGCACTCTGGTTGGACTTGAGAACGACGCCCGAAAACCACCTCCACGGCACGGGACGCAAGTTACAAAACATCAGCGAAGGCGTTTCCGTGCGCATCGAGAAAACGCCCGAAACCGACACCGATCCCGTGGACGTTTACATCTTCGTCGTCAAGGACGGACAAATCAACATGAAGGATGGGCGTTTAACGGAAGTCATCTCTTAAGAAAATTTAAAATCACATAAGAAAAAATGTTCATGCAAGAACCGCACGCCGCCATGATCGTGGGAGCCACCGGATGTGGAAAGACGGAATTCGTTCTGGATCTGCTGGAAGACGAATACAGAGACGTCTTCGATCACATAATCATCCTCTGCCCCTCGATCGATTTCAACCGAGCGTACAAATCGAGAGAATGGATAGGAAAAAACGTCAAACAACCCAAAGACAAACGCGTCGTCATCATCAACCCCGTCTCCAAGACCGGAGAGGAGTTGCTGCAGGACACGCTGAGATATTGCTACGAGATGTACAAGGGCACGCCCACACTCTACGTCATCGACGACTGCTCGGCCACCAAACAGATCAAGAAGAAGGCGGACGCCCTGTCCATGCTGGCGTTTTCGGGTCGACACGCCAATCAATCCGTCTGGATCCTGTCCCAGAGATACAACAGCGCGTCCAAAGACTTTAGATCCCAGATCAAGTGGGTGGCGCTCTTCTACACCAAAGACAAATTCAGTTTCAACGAATGCCTGGACGAAAACGACGTCGTGCCCGAAGAGGAAAGGAAACGACTCAAGCACGACCTGTCGCAACGCAAACACTCCAAACTCATCTTGCGGACCGAACAACCGACCGACTATATGTTCGTCGAATGAGCGAGCACATAATTTATATGTAGTCATATAAATTATTCGGTAGCAGCAAAAAATTCTATAAATATATACCCTCCAGAAATAGCTGTCCCCAATTCACGTCGGGATCCCAGTCCTCGCTACCAACCAGCAAATTATAATCAACCCAACCAATTTTGTTATACCAATCCACGTGGGGATCCCACGGTTCGATTTCTTCCCCGACATCTAAGCACTTATGCGCATATTTATACCAGGTATATTTATTCCTCCATATCACGAAAGGATCCCATTCTATTATCGGGTACTCGTCGTTACATAGAGACCAGTAACATTTATTAAACCAGCGCACCTTTGGATCCCAAGGCTCGGGACGGTGAGATTTGTTATAAAAATTCCATTGTTTAAAATTATCGTTGTGGAGAGCGGGATTTCGCGACGGATCGACGAACGTCGATCTCCGCCGCCAATCAGTTCGCGGGTTCCAGGGTTCGTTCCTCCGAAACTCGCGATTAAAACAATGCCAGTGACATTTGTTGCGCCAGTCGATTGCGGTGGAGTAGGGTTCGTCGGTTTCCGTCATCTTCGCATAAAATCCGTGATAGTATTCCTGGAAGTAATCCCGCCGATCGTCGTAAGACTCGTTTCGAAAATGACGAATCCAATAGAGTTTGTTCCGCCAATCGACGCAGACGTCCCAATCGTCTTCTCCTCCGAGAACGCGGAATAACTCCCAACAATTCTTGCGGATGGGTAATCTACTTTCTTCATCATCGTCGTCGTCGTCGTCGTCGAGAAAATGTAATTTCCATTGATAATCTTCTTCGAGCTCCTCGTGATATGTCCTCTTGAGACTTTTCGGCGCGTCGTTGGGCATCAGATCGTTCTCGTCTATGGCGCGAACGCATAATTTCTGTAAGCTCATCATATTCCTTTTTTATATACCGACCGAGGTTTCTTAAGAGTTTCAAATATATAGATCGACACGATAAAATTTTTATATATACCACCATATATGAAAAATATATTCTGGCCAATACACCTCTGGGTCCCACTCCTTATACTCGTTCTTGGATTCCCTGTTATAATTAAACCAACAGCATTTATTAAACCAATTGATTTTGGGATCCCACGACGCGCGGGAATCCGCGTTGCGAACGTAGCTCCTCCAAGACGATACGTTCCAATTATAAGATCTCACTTCGTCAACGTAAGCCTTCCGCAACCTCACGTTGTTGTTGTGGAGGGTGGGATCCTGCGACGGGTCGACGGCCGCCGATACCCACCGCCAATCGATTCCGTTCTTCCAGGCTTCGTCCTTCCGAAACTCGCGATTATAACAATACCAGTGACATTTGTTGTACCAGTCGTCTTCGTCGGAGTAAGGCTCGTCGGTTCCCGTCATCTTCGCATATAATCCGTGATAGTATTCCTGGAAGTAATCCCGATTGGCTTCGTACGCCTCGTTTCGAAAATGACGAATCCAATAGAGTTTGTTCCGCCAATCGGTGTCCTCGTCCCAATCGTCTTCTCCTCCGAGAACGCGGAATAGCTCCCAACAATTCTTGCGGACGGGCAATCTTCTTTTTTCATCGTTCCAGTTTAGGAAATGTAATAACCATTGATGATCTTGTTCGAGCTCCTCGTGATATATCCTCTTGAGAGTTTTCGGCGCGTCCTCGGGCATCAGATCGTTCTCGTCTATGGCGCGAACGCATAATTTCTGTAAACTCATCATTTTCCTTTTTTATATGCCGTCCGAGGTTTCTTAAGGGTTTCAAATAAATAGATCGACACGATAAAATCATTTCTTGTATTTCCGATAAAAATGACGGCCGCGCTCTCTGCGACGATCGCAGGTGGGGCACGTCGTGTGGAGGCACTCGTCGGATATCCAGGACTTACACGACGAACATAATTTCAGCGGTTCGAAATCGCGAAGTTTCATCCTTCTGTGGTGGTGATAGCAGAAGATGGACTCAGGGAGGGGCGGATGGGGGCAAGAGTTGGAACGTCTATTGGACAGGGGCATCATGCACACCTTCATGTCTTCAGCGGCAAATCCCACGCTCTTTAACATCTTTTCCAGAGACATGTTTTTCTAATAAAAATATTTTTATTTATTAGAAAGTCAAAAAAAAAAAAAATACTATCGGTTTTTTCATTCGTTGTCGTCGTCGTCGGAGAACTCCACGTCGGACGGATCTCCCCTGAGACTGTTTTGGGCAAGTCCTTTTACGCTAACGGGACCCGCAAACGTGCAGATGGATTGAACCTGTGAACCCACGAAGACGAAATCAAACGTCATCACCGCTTGGGCATCGAATCTTATTCCTACGTAGTCGAGAGGTTTCTTTCCCCTACCCTTCTCGAAAAACTTGGTAATGATCTCCCCCGAAACCGTGCGAAGGCGCGGATAGATCATGTTAGAGTCTCTCCCTTTTATGATACGAACCCGAGGCAACTGCTCTCCTCTTTCAAACCTTTCTACGGGATATTTACCGATTTCCTCGTTGATGCGATTCTCTATCTCCTTTAATACATCCACGACGGAATCTTCCACGTTGAACGATATTGTGTAAGTCGGTTTGAATTTGGAAATCACGCCGTAAGAAAACATCGTGGGAAGTCTCAATCGAAGAGGTTGAGAAACGTCATCCGAATACTTGTATAAGATATACATGAAATGTCCCTGTCTTCCTTTTTGCGGAGGTTCTACGGATAACTTTGTAATGTCGAACGATTTCACGGATACG
>BROG01002333.1:0-10444 GCA_030159075.1 Atrina japonica | reverse complement strand
TGTGTGTGTGTGTGTGTGTGTATGCAGAACAATAAACGAATCTGCTTTTTTGTCTTACCGTTTTGTTAATTCTCTCTTTAACAGTGTCATAAGCCTCCTTGAAGTTGCCTACAGATTCTGTCACGGCACATACGTTTTTGTTAAGTATTTTGATGGCAACTAGTCCTGTTGTGCTAGTGTCGAACCCCTGCAATAATAAATTAAACACATGAGTTTCAATGGTTCCACGCGGATATTTTATATAAGTTTAAACGCATATTTATATTTATATAGTTAGTTTGATTATTTCTAAAACACATATTTGTAACATGTTCATATTTTTACTTTAAGGACTATAACAGGTTAGAGTTCGAATCAAGTAAAGTAATAATTTTAATTTTTCAAAAGCAGTTTACATCAACACAATATATTCGAAATATATATAAATCATGGAATTAATTCGGGCGAGAGAGATATTTGATATTGCAGGAGAACCATTGTAAAAAGAGGACTATCTTAGCTGTTGTATTGTTGTTTAATGTACCATTAAAAATCTTTCACTTATACGGAGATGTCACCAAATCCTGGTGAAGAGCTTCAATGTTTGGCCTAGTATGCTCGGCACTTATGGTCATTTAGCAGTGAGGGTTATTGAACGTGTCGACACCTACTGTGACACGGGACCTCAGTTTTACTGTCTCATTCGATAGAAAAGGAAACCGACCTAACCCCGGCTGAATTCGAACTCACGACCTCACGATCAAGAGTCGAGCGCGCTACCGACTGAGCCAGGAGGGCTCATACCTTAGCTAATTGGGGAGCTTGGGATTTACTCTAACAAATCTTGTAACTGGCAACTCTTGACACATTTTCGCAAGAAGCCCCTTTAAAGCTATTGATGATGATGTGATATTGTTCTACAAATTCACTTACTTTGTTATCAGGCCTTTTTGCACTGTAATCGTGGTAACTGATAGATGGATATATATCGGGTGTTGATGCATCACTCAGACAGGAATCAGATGAGGACATCAGTACATCTTTGTTATTATGATCGAAATACACGAACTCGTTAACAATTATCTGATCTGAAACTTGTCTCTTCCAATTCACTGACTGTGAAAAAAGTGAAATAATCATGATATAAGATATAGAGCCGACGTATTACAAGAAAATAGGGAGGTATGACATAAAAATTTGAAATATTACATTACAGAAATATGAAAATTAGTGAAATATTACAAAAATATAAAAACAGTGAAAGATTGCACAAAAATATGAATATAACAATATATCATATAAAATATGAAAAGAGTGATATATTTTATAAAAAATTGAAAATACTGAAATATTACATAAAAATATGAAATACGGAAATATCATATAACAAAAATGAAAATAGGTTTTTTAAAAATAAAATAAAATTACATTGCATTGTCAATATAGAATATTGTAACGAAAACCACAGCAACACACACACACACACACACACATTTAAATATTTAATATTGTAACGAAAACCACAGCAACACACACACACACACACACACACACACACACACACACACACACACACACACACACATTTAAATATTTAATTTTACTATCAAATTAGTCTGCAATATCGGTAATATGATAACATCATACCGGTGAATAGAACATACAGAAGAAAACAAGCTTTAACATTTTTTTATCTCTTAATCTTCCTTTTACATTGAATAATATTTCAAACATGTCCACATGACACACTGTTGCTACATATTGGACAAATGAAATAATGTGGCTACTACGCGAAATAAGCTATAAGAGTAGCTTATTGTAATAGCGAACAGTTTTATAGTTTTACAATGCGTATAGCTCTACCAAAAATAATTGTAATACAATTTTATTTACAATCTAACAAGGAAAATAAATTCAAAATCAAACGTAAAACGTAAAAAGAACTTAAATGTATATATATACTTATTCCGAACCAATATCGTACACATCCCGAAAAATTATTTAACTTGTAAAATATATTTATAAAGTGTTTCCGAAATTTTCGTAGCTAAATCGTAATTTTTTCTTATTATTATTGTTGTTTTTATAATATTATTGTTTCTATTATGGTTATTATTATTATTATTATTATTATTATTATTATTATTCGATCAGATACTTACAGTATATTCGTATTCGATGGATCGAGCGTAAATGACTGATATGTAAACCACGAGCAGCAGTATTACTCCCATATTTCGTATAGTTGTAGAAACACTTTGTGCTCTGAGAAATATAACAAATTTCTTTTTCCGTTCAAGTTTTGGTTCTGCAATTTATTGAAATAATCTCAATATTTATATGGTATTTCTACCCGGACAAGGAAATTAATTTTTCTACAGGGCAAAAATGAACCAATCATGTCATCGAATTCAATCTACGTCAATGTGAAATTATTTTGTGTATCTTTTACTTTTTTACATTTAATAGAACCACTCAAGCTCTTCCATAGGTGTGTTGACATTTGAAAAGCTTTAAAACATCAAATACATTAAAATGAACTATGTTCTCTCTCTATCTATTTTTATGTCTTTTCTAATGCTGTTTGAAGTTACCTATGCTTGGTTGCTTTCTCAATACAACATGGCTGATGAAGATCCGGCCAAAAGGTCGAAATGTCTAGAGAAAAACACATTTGTATAACTCTCTCTCTCTCTCTCTCTCTCTCTCTCTCTCTCTCTCTCTCTCTATATATATATATATATATATATATATATATATATATATATATATATATATATATATAGTATTTGAATGTAGGGGTGTGATGTGCGTGCTTAAAGAGCAGTAAATAGACAAACAACTAAGACTCGCAAACCGTCTAAAGTATTCTACAGTTAAATATATATTATATCTATATGTGCAATGTTATTTTGAAATCATGCCATTTTACACTGTTGTAGAAGAGGAATAAAGCAAAAATAATAATGATAATAAAATAAAAAGAATATAAAATGTCCCATTTCCCCTAAGAAGATCAAAACTGTACAAAAAATACTGTATACTGAACCCAAATATTTCTATCACTTGATCAATAATCAATTAATTTTGAGGTTTGAAAAATTAGTTTTTGTTCCGGCTGTTAGTGTATATTTTTGTATTTTTGCGTTTTCTGTTTGCGTTTGCAAACTTTTCCCGTCAAATACTGTGACCATCATAATTGCTAGTTTATGTTTATTATTATTATTATTATTATTATTATTATTATTATTATCATTATTATTATTATTATTATTATTATATTCTATGTTTTAGTATAAGAACTGTTGTTTTCGTAATTATTAATATTATCAGGACTATTACTTAATTTTACACTTTAGTTTTTTTTTTCTGGTACACTATTGTGCTATTTAAATTGTTGCACATCTAGCCTATGACACACTTCCAACTTTCACAAATATTTTAAAAGGAAATGAATTCACATTTAACATTCCGTGAACAAATACTGTACAGGTGGAGACTAAAAAATCATATTAACTAGCAAACTATATCACTTAAATGTTTGTCAACAAGTGAAGCATGAAAAACGACTGACTGACGTATTTCTATTCACCCACCTGAAAATACAAAAAATAAACAAATACGTAAAGTGTACGGTAGCCCATTTTCACAATATGTCACTGAAAGCATAATGAAATATCTTTCTTTTATACGGGTACGAACAAGTACATACATACACTCACGCACGCACACACATGCTCACACACAATCTTGCACACATACACTAACACGAATACAACCACTCGCGCACACACTCACACATAATTACGCACATATACTCATGCACACAGGCACTCACCCATACATACACTCAAGCCCACACTAAAACACTCACACATACACACTCTCGCACATACAAACTAACATTAACACACTCACGCGCAAATATACACTCACGTAACACTCATGCACATACACACTCATGCACATACACACTCAGGTATATTGACACAGAATGGAAATACGCACACAAGCGCATATTCACACAAATATATATTTAGTCATATTTTATCATCTCTGTAAATTAACATTATTCGTCTTTTCAACTATAAACAATCATATTTAAATAAAAATGTTAGATAAATACATACCTACACATATGTTTCTATCTATATGTCAGACTGCACGCGATCATTGTTGCTGTTGGATTCAACAAGAGCGTAGTCCGACTTACAGTCTGATGGTAGGAACAGAAACATTTGTTTGTTTATTACATTTCTCTTATTTATCTATATTTATACACAAATTTAAAAATTAGTTCCGCTTTTAACGACGCCATAAGATATTTTGTATGGCATGAAACACATTTAGAAAAGTAGCTCCGGCGCGAAATTTCTGTATCCAACTAACTGTGCAATACAACGTTACGTATTGCATGGGCATATTGAACTCTGTATTTCAACTGTATGATTGCACATTGTATTTAATAAATGGCATGAATTGCAACATTTAAAATTGTAAAGACTTATAGAGTTGGAACGCGTTTGCTCTGGAAAAATACAGTTGGTAAACCTGATGACATGAACTATTTTTACATACATAATGTACATTACTCCAACGATCAAACTGCAGTCTGGGGAAATCCACGGTAGTTTAGTGTACAATTAATTTGTTTTAACCTATAGAACAAGTCTACATGTCTATTGTTTTACCGACATCATACTATGTCGCTATCTGATCAGTATAGAAAGTTAGAAACGATAATCTATATTGACGAAAGCTATTAATACATGCATTTATGTTTGCATAATATTGACCCACGTTCTGTACATAATGTTATTTATTTAAATTATTGAATTTGACATTTTGTTGTTTGTTGTTTTACATCCAAGATGTTTTTTTTTCTTATATGAATATGTCACCAATTTAAATCAAATGCTGCAAGTTTTCGTCATTGCAAAAGACTAACGAAGTGACGGTTTTTTCTAAGTGCTAAGCCTTCCAGGAGACAGGACCTCGCTTTTAAGTCTCATCCAAAAGATTTTAACTTCGTATACCGAGTGTTCAATCCCTAACGACAGGAATTGCGCACCATAGTATTGAACTGCACATTAAAATAACAACATCTTCTATCGCACCCGGATTGGTTAAGATTTTTGACAATTTTGTTTTGAATAACACTTCAATCAGGAAATAGATACGGTGTATCCGGTTAATAAAACTGCCAAATGGATTATTTTAAAATGTCCAATTTCATTGGACAATTTCAGAGTATAATTTAGCATCGGGATGAATATAAATTAAGAGTAAAAACTTTGGTCAAGATGACAAGGACTGCACAGTGTTGTAATAAGTACAGACGATCAGAACCAAGATGCCTTTTCAAGTTTACGTGTCTATTATCGTATGCATTGTAATTACAGGATCATTAGGACAAACGGTAGGTCAACATCTCTCTCTCTCTCTCTCTCTCTCTCTCTCTCTCTCTCTCTCTCTCTCTCTCTCTCTCTCTCTCTCTCTCTCTCTCTCCTAACAAACATAAATATTTTCTACTGCTACTAGTTTCATTTTTATAATGAACATTATTATCACTAATATTGTTTGTGCTGTTGATAATATCTTTATTTTTGGTGTTGTTATTATAAATACTATTCAGTACAGTTATAATTTTTTAAACATTATTATTGTCATTATAATTATTAATATTAATATTATTATATTTATTATTATTATAATTATCATTATGATTACTATAATTTTAATTGTGTCGGCCTGGCTCAGTCGGTAACGCGCTCGACTCTGGATCGTGAGGTTGTGAGTTCGAGTCCCGCCCGCCGGTCTTTCGGATGAGACAGTAAAACCTGGAAATAAAAATAATATTAGTTAAATTATTATTATTATTTTTTATTATTATTGAATATCTTTATTACACAATTAATATAATCATTATAATTATAACTTACATTTGGTGATTCAAATATTTTATCCTCTTTCATTTTATCAGACATATACGTGGAACAAAGTTATCGACGACAAACTCACGGTTCGAGAATTTGCTGTTGTAGAGGAAATTACAAAAACGATCTTAATGTCGGCTACAGACAGTTGTTTGTCAGGATCCAAGTATTTACCGACATTAAGTTTACATGATTTTGAAACTGTAAGTATAATTTTATCTTATCAATGTTAGTATTAATCATGACTCTTTATCGGCTATTAGGTGTATTTCAATCAAACGTGTTCTCCTGTTTTATTACTTAGATTGATCAACAACATAAAAAGATATACTCGGGCATAAACACCCTTAAATTCCTGAATATTTTGTGAACATTGCTTCAGAAACCTAGGATTGGCACATTTCCAATTGCAATTGATTAACACAACCTTTCTATTTGTTTATGAATACCGTACTGGGTCCGACCTTACTTTCACAAAATATATAGGAATATAAGGCTTGTTTTGTCTGTATAATGCTCTTATTTGTTATTGTACATCAAGTACAAGTAATTAAAGTAGAAAATATCGAAATAGCCAATGCCCTTTTAAGCATTAAATGCTGGCGTCAAATAGGAAACACATAAAAACTATATTTGAGATTGGGAATGAAATGTAAACAAGGGTTCGCCATATTATCTTGGCTTGTTAATTACCATTATAGCAATTTGGAATTCCTCATGGCAATTTCCATATACCTCCTCTCTTTACACGACCTGCTTAAAACTGAACTTATTGCAATTAAACATGTCGATAATGAGACAGAAGTGTACAAAACTGAAAATTGAATTTAAAAATAATTAAATAATAAAAATATTCGACGTTCTAACAGCCACAAGTCGGTTAAGAATACATATAAATCACTTTGTCTCACGGCGGGTGGGTGTGATCGGTCAAAAGGTGGTGCTTACCCGTCAGTGGCACCCGATACCACGTTTTGATTTCCAGATTTTCCGTGTTTGTCTAATTTTGCCAGATTTGTATCTATATTTCGTACATCATGAAAATTTATACTATGAAATCTAAGATTATAATATCTATAACTTTCTTTACCTAAACTTAATACTTTGAAATTTAAGATTATAATATCTGTCACTTTCTTTAAATATCTAACATGTCAAATATGGCTGAAATGGATTAAATTCAAGCTATTATAATATACACATTAAATGATAGATTTCTATAAGGTCCCCACCAATACGATGTAACCACATTTACAAAAATGTGATTAATGAAAAAATATTTTTTTTATCGAATCTATTAGTATGACATAAATCTTAACATTAGATAAACTGACTCTTACGAAATAATTTCATTTTCATTTGAGCATTAAAATGTTTATAATTCTTATACCGAAAAAATACAGTCAATAGCATGTTGCCAAGGAAACCAGTTTGTGTTAACTGTTATGGGAATTAATTATATAAATCGCAAAGATTCAATGCAATCTTGGTCAATTCTGGGGAACATTCATTTTCAACAATCTATTGTATAACAAGTTTTCATTAGATCAAAGACATATTTGATACTAATTAAATTATTTTTCACGATTTTTTTACGGATATTAAAATGTTTTGCATCTGTCAAGGAGATTCACAAGGGTATCTGTGCTTTGACAAGTAATTGGCAACTTCGTTTTGCAAACTGGCCTAGCTCAGTCAGTAGCGCGCTCGACTCGTAAATCGTGAGTCTGAGTTCGTCTGGGGCAGGTCAGATTCCTGTTCTTCGGATGAGATAGTAAAAACCGAGATCCAATATCACAGTAGGTGTCGGCACGTTAAAGAACCCTCACTGCTCAATGGCCGTAAGTGTCGAGCATAGGCTAAAATTTTAAGCCTTTCACCAGCATTTGGTGACGTCTCCATATGAGTGAAAGATTCTTGAATGGGACGTCAAACAACAATAAACAAACTTCGTTTTGCAATATTTGTTCCTTCTTTGACATTTGTTCCCATAGAAAACTAATCTATCATAATATAAAATAACAAAATTACCTTACCAGACATTACATTTTAACATTTTGTACGGTGGGTATCTTAAAATTTTTATATAAAAGCCATCACTGAGATATGAACTCTCCCTGAAGTGACAAAATTTTTGATTTTTTTTTTCAGGGACAAGTGGCCTTAAAAAGGTTTTCACACGACAATGAACCAAGTGTGTGTTACATACAACCAGTTGCTTCGAATTATAGTCACACCATTAGACAGTTGAAAGATCATCAAGTTAAAGTAATCAAAATATTGTTTTCCTTTCAATATTAATTATTATTATTATTATTATTATTATTATTATTATTATTATTATTATTATTATTATTATTATCGAAAATACAATTCCAAATACCGGCCTGGCTCAGTCGGTAGCGGGCTCGACCCTTGAACATGAGGTCGTGAGTTCAAGACCAGCCGGCGGAAGGTTGGTTTCCTGTCCTTCGGATGAGACAGTAAAAATTGAGGTCCCGTCTCGCAGTAGGTGTCGGCACTTTAAAGAACCGTAAGTGCCGAGCATAGACCAAAATTTGAAGCCCTTCACCGGCATTTGGTGACGTCTCCATATGAGTGAAAGATTCTTGAATGGGACGTTAAAGAACAATAAACAAAAAAAAACAACAAATATTTCCGACGCTATAATCTAAATAACTTTGAAATCTCATAAAAATCATCCAAATTTTCAATTTTCCCAGATCATTTATCTCAACGTTCAACTCTAAAAATACTTTAATACGCTTGTACACCATAATTATGTTTGCAGGGTACAATAGAATTGGGAAATACGAAGTACACCTTGAGGAAAGATAAACTTGCCCACGAACGTCTGTCTAAACCATTAAAACAGTTCTGCAGTGGTTTAGATGTTTACAGCACAACAGAAGTCAGTGCAGGTAAATATTACAGTATATCACTTCGATTTTGAATAAACCATAAGCTGTGAAAATACAGCAAAAAGAAATCCTTCATAATTTCGTAATTTGTTTTTAAGGCACACAAGCTGTCAACATGGATTTTTTATGTTTTCATTTAAAGTTTCAAAAAACATCCCTGGTTGAAATAAAAACTTCGCATTTGTATCCTTGCATGGAGGGCAGAAATATCAATATTCTGCGTATTTCATTCAATCTAGGCAATATATGAATTTGAAAGTTTCTACGGCAATATATCTTTTCTCCCTTTTTAATAAAAGTTTTGGTTTTATCGCACTAGGACACTCTTAACAGTTTTGGATGAAATGTTTAGTAATAGCACCACAAACGGAAGTAAAACGAGGAAAGTAATTGTTAAAACCGGACCGGAATACATGGTTCGGGTTGTCCTTAAGGCACGTTGTTTGTTTGTACGTATGTGTTTTACATCTCGTCAAAACTTTTCACTTATATGTGTTGTTGCCAGTTTTTTGATGGAGCCGGCCTAGCTCAATCGTTTTTGTCCTTGAAATGAGACAGTAAAAACTGACGTCCAGTGTTACAGTAGGTGTCGGTACATTAAAGAACCCTCACTCCTCAATAGCCGTGCTAAGTGCTAAGCATAGGTTAAAGTTTGAAGCCCTTCGCCGGCATGTGGTGACGTCTCCATATGAGTGAAATATTCTTGAATGAGACGTCACACAATAACACAACATAAAATCAAACATATGGTCCAGCTTCAAATGTCTATGACGTTGCATGATAATTAAAAACGAAAGTTTAACAACACAATATCAGCCAGTTGTAGATGACGTGCACCAAATATTGACCTGACCTAGATGCAATAAAGATTATGTTACGTGTCATGCCTACCGTGACACGTGACCTAAGTTTTAAACTGTCAACCCAAATATCCGTGACTGTTACCTCAACAAGCACGTGGCGAGGGAACAATTACTACCATTTATACAATCTTTGGTATGTCCTGTCACCCGGGTCGACTCTGGGGTACATAATTTGCGAGTCAGACGCCCTATCTGTTCACCACCTACTGTGGTCCTCACATGACGATTATTCAGTTCGTTCTATTTCTATTTGAGACTTAGATAAACGGTGCCAACGTGTTTAGCATGCTAGAATCACCTTCTTTATGATTGAAGCCTACCTTTTATGCTTTGACGTTCGCTAAAATGTACATTAAGTACGCAAATATGAATAAGAATGTTATCACTGCTCTGTGCAGAAATAGCGGAAATTGGAAAATGCGGCAATATTCTACCTTTAGTTCAAAGAAAGAGTTCTCAAGCTAGGAAACAGATCTCTGTACGATCGGTCTGATAATCTTTTTATCAATTTCTATAGTTCACAGGTTTTCTGTTTTTTTTTATTTGCCAAATTCGGTGGTCACAAAGTCGGACATAACGTTTTAAACAGTGATTTACTTTACATGTAAAAGTTCAGGGCAAAATGGTCAATAATTCAGTTTGCTAGATTTCTTTTCGGAACATCATCATTCATATTTATATATTGCTATTCTATGACTGGAAATGTGTTCAATGTGGCGTAAAACATCATTAAAGGAACCAGAAA